>JAJJMA010063740.1:0-12812 GCA_023529015.1 Papaver nudicaule
TGGGTGTACTGTGTAAGATCTAACCATTGGGATTTTACACAGTTACATTTTGGCGCTAGAAAAGGTTTTGAATTTGTGTTTTCCTTGATTGTCAGTATGATTTGAGATGTTAACATATGTTCTTTGTTTCCATATATAGTATGATTTATAAGTCCTAGAGGTCGCCGTTGATGTTTCTGTTGCTTTATCATACTATTTAGAGAAGTTGTTCTCGCTATATAGGATTCCTTCATGATTTCCCCTTTGTTTCGCTATATATGGTATACCATGCAGTTTGTTATAATGATTCTCTTGTAGAATACTATTAAGACTAGGAAGTTTAGGGTATTTTTAGTATGTTTTGGCGATAGATCTTGCTTTTCAGCAGACATTTTATACTATTTTGGGAAGTCTTGCCGTGTTAAGTACTGTTTTAGTTATATATGAGAGTTGGACGGTCTGTTTTGATGGTTTTATCACATATTTTACTTTTCTCACATGAGCAGTAGAGAAGTTAGTCATTTGGATGGAAAATTGTTATTTTTGGTAGAGGTTTTCCAATATAGATATATATTTCCGGCAAAAAGAGTATCTTTTCCGGTGTTTAGTATGAACTTCAGGTTCATAAAAGAAATTGCATCTTATAACCTTTTCAAAGTTGTTCCTTAAGACGGTGGCCGTACTATCATTTTGATTTCAAAATCACAATCACATAGGATGTTTTTGCAATTCTCGTCATGGTTAGGTCATCATCTGCACATCACGTGATGAAAAGTTGTTCTTTTTGTACTTCATTCATCAATACTCTGAAAAGTAACCCAACTAACTTATTTGGCATTTACCCACAGTACTAACAGTGCAATACTGTCAGGAAGTGTGTTTGTCTTCTTTTACAGAATCTCGGCGAATGGGTCCTAGAGGAAGAAGCGATAAAGCCCCGGCGGGTAGGCCCCCTCGACACCCTATCCCTCCTACACCAGCGACATTCCTCAGTGGTCACAACACTAGAAGCAGGGCAATGGAACCAGCTGGTCCAGCGAACCCTAATTTGGCAACTCATCTCGCCGATCACCAGTCCAACGAGTAACTCGCCAAGAAGAAGTTTACATGGAGGATATTACTCGCTTTGAGAATGCAGAAAGGTCACCTGAGCCTAATCCATTGCTAAGGAGAATCAGTAGTGAAGTAGAAACAAATGTTTGTGGCGAGCAGATAGGTGGCGGAAGATTCACCATAGGCGAAACATCGAATGCAGGGGGAGCAACTCAAAACGCAATTGCAGTAGGCCCAGTGGCTGCTAACGTTCAGCAGCAAATGGTACAAGATATCGGCGAAGCACTACATGTAACAGAAGAAGCTCCAGCGGTGGTGGCAGAAACTCCGCAGGCGGCAAGTAGAAATGGTACAGCAATAACACCTGGTGCTACTATAACTCGCCCAGTGGTGATAGCAGATAATACTGGATCCACAAATACTACAGAAGCTCTGGTAAGGCAAATTCTTGAGGTCAATAACAGGCAGGCGGATCAAGTGCAGAGGCAAATGCAATTGCAGATGGAGACGGTACTTCAGAGTCATAGAGAATTGATGGCAGCACAAAACAAAGGTCATGCATCCCACTCGCACTCAACTCGCCATGCGTTCCATGCGCATTCATCTCGCCATGAGTCTCATGCGCATTCGCCTCGCCATGAGTCCCATGCACATTCGTCTCGCCATGAGTCTCATACAACTCGCCGAGTTGAGAAGAGTGGAACCAGCACATCAGGAATTTCGGATTCATCGGCGAAATATGACGAAAGAGGCAGAAGGATGAATGTGCCTGGAAGAAGCAGCAAAGACCACATCAGCTCAAAGCGGCAGCATAAGGTAGATAAAGAGATGAAGAAGGACCTCCGCCGACTAAAACATAAAGTGGAAGCTCTGAGTGGATCTTCAAGGGAATCAAAATATAAGGTTGCACTGTCAGAGGCGCAAAAAACACCCTCTCATGATTGTATCACCTATGGGTATGTGTCCCCAAAATATTCTACACCGAAATTCACATCCATTTATGAGGGGACTGGGGATCCTTCGCAGCATTTAAAAGCTTATAAGCGAGATATGGCGGCTTGGGTAGGATCAGATCCCATAATGTGTATGGCATTCCCCGCTACACTCAAAGAGGAAGCCTTAGCTTGGTTTGATGGGCTTGAAGAAGGAAAAATCAAATCTTTTGAGAAGTTGGAATGCAAATTTTTGCGTGCCTTTATTCAGAACAACAGAAGTCGGCCGGGCGTGGAAAGATTATTCAACATTAGGAGAAGGCACATGGAGGCTTACAAAAAATTTATCCAAAGATGGAGGAAGGCAAGCAGCGAAGTGGGGTCAGAAGTATCAGAAAATGAGAAGATAAGGTCATTTCTTAACGGTATGGAGACGACGGATCAACTGTACCAAAAGTTATTTTGGGACATGCCGAAGGATTTGCAGACCTTGAGGGCGATGCAGGATGAATGGATGAACTATGAAGAAATCCGAGAAGAGGAGTTGTGCCTAAAGAAGGAGAGAGCAAAGCAGATTCACTCAATTAATAGTTTCTCGCCAGAAGATCAAGAAGAAATTAAGAAAGAATGGCTGAAGGCAGAACATCGAAAATTGGTGCAGAATCCCTCTTCGGCGATAATAGTACCTGAAGCAGAAAAGCAACAACAGCAAGTTACCGCCGAACAACATTGGAATTCGCAGAAGCGAGAGAACTATGATGGACGTGATAAGCAAGACAATCGAGGAGGAAACTATGGACGAGGAGGAAGAGATAATCGGCGAAATGGGAATGGTGAAAGAAGATACAATGGAGATAATAGAAAATTCGGCAGAGGCAACCAGCAACCCTTCCAAGACGCTACTCTACCTAAATTGCGTGTCTCCTACACGGATGCATTTGGCCAAATTGAAAGTTCAAAATGTAGGGATGACATCCGTTATCCTTATAATAGAGGAAACCCAAGGGCCCCGCCGACCAATACTAATTCCTTTTGTCAATTCCATCAGTTTCATGGCCACACGACTGAGAACTGCACCAGCGTACAACAAGAGGTTCATCGATTCATCCGCTTGGGGAAATTCCAGGAATTCTTAGAGTTGCCACCACCACCTCCTATCATGGTCCAGCCAATTCAAGCCATTCCAGCTCAGATTCCAAAGGTGTACGAGGTTAAGGTTGAGCGAGATTTGTTGGAATTAGATTGCTTTTCCATTGTACATTCAAAGATTACCAGAGATGAGTTTCATGATAATGTTCTATCTCGTGTTCACAAGCGAGATAGAATGGGAAATGAGATTTGTAGTGTCACCGTTAAGCAAGAGCCTTTGCAAGATTGGATGAAGGCGTGTGTCGGGTTCTCCGCTGAGGAGATTCCTCCAGAAGGAAGAAATCATAACAACCCCTTGGTTCTCACCATTCAGATTGAGCAATTCAGGTTGCCAAAGGTGCTTATTGACCCGGGAAGTTCCGTGGATATCCTCTTTAATACTGCCTTTGAGGCGATGAGGGCGAAAGATGATAAAATACCCTCGCCAACAGTCTCCTCCTATAACATTTATGGGTTTAATGGCATCGCTTCTAAGCCTAAAGGCGAGATTGAATTTAAAGTTAAGATTTGCGAGGATTATTTCTTGAAAACTACTCTTTGTATTGTGGATGTTGACTCGCCGTATGCCGCAATTCTGGGAAGACCATGGCTCCACAGTTTGAAGGGGGTACCTTCTACCTATCATCAACGTTTGAGATTTCCCACACCATTTGGAGTAGCTGAGTATGTAGGAGATTTAGCAGTGGCCAAAGCGTGTAATTTGGTGGATGTGCAAATGCAAGAAAATCGAAAAGCGAAGATTGCCGAGAAAAAGAAGCTTGGCAAGGAAGCAGTTAAGGAGCAGGAGATTCTAGACTTCATCGCCAACCCAATCACATATGTACACTCGGTAAACTCGGTAGAAGATTCGGCGAAGTCTGGAGATAAGGCCTTGTAGCAATTAAAGGAACCATCGCTGATGGGAGAACCAGAATTACATTTTACGGCGGTGGAACCCACTAAGGAGGTTAATATCGGCGATGATCAGGATCCAAAGATGGTAAAAATTGGCACTTTATTAAACGAAGATGAATCGGCGGAGTTGCAAGCACTACTCAAGGAATACGTCGATGTCTTTGCTTGGGGCATGAATGAGATGCCAGGTATTGACCCGGCGATAGCATGTCATAAATTAGATATTGATCCAAAGATCAGACCATTCAAGCAAAGGATAAGGAAATTGGCCCCAGCTTACAAAGAAGCAGTAGAGGCAGAAATTGACAAGATGAAGGCATCTGGTATAATAAGGCCAGTGCAATATCCACAATGGATAGCCAACATGGTGGTAGTACCTAAGAAGAACAAGGGAGTAAGGATCTGCATCGACTTCAGTGATCTCAATAGAGTCTGTCCCAAGAATAGTTTCCCACTGCCGAGTATTGACCAGACTGTAGACGCTACATCAGGTCACGAGCTGCTGTCATTTATGGATGGTTATTCAAGATATAACCAAATACCTTTGGCAGAGGAAGATCAGAAGCATACATCTTTCTTTTCCACCAAAGGACTATTTTGTTACACTCGAATGCCATTTGGGCTGAAGAATGCTGGCGCTACTTATCAAGAAATGGCGCAGAAAATGTTTGAAAAATGGATAGGGAAGACGATGGAGGTATACGTCGATGACATGCTTGTCAGGAGCAAGAAGAAACAGACTCATGTGGAAGACCTCAGAGAAATATTTAACCACATGCGTGTTACTAAGTTAAAAATCAACCCGGCGAAATGCGTTTTTGGTGTAACTTCAGGAAAGTTCTTGGGATATGTCGTCACCAAGAAGGGAGTAGAAGCTGATCAAGCCAAAATTAAGGCAATTATAGAGATGCCCTCGCCGGTAACAGTAAAAGATGTTATGCGACTCAATGGGACTTTGGCGTCTCTTAACAGATTCATCTCCAGGTTCTCCGACAAGTGCAAACTATTTTTCCAGACATTGAAGAAAGGAGAAAAATTCAACTGGACTGAGGCGCATGAAGCTGCAGTTCAGGGCATTAAAAAGTATCTCGCCACTCTCCCAGCAATTCAACCACCTGAACTCGGCGAAGAACTCAGAGTATATCTCGCTGCAACACCTTTCTCCATAAGCGCAGTACTTGTAAGAACCAAGGGCGGGGAAACACCTATATATTATATCAGCAGAACACTGCAAGGGGCAGAAAAGAATTACACTAAAATAGAGCAGTTGATACTGGCGTTGGTTTTTGCATCTCAGAGACTGCGTCCATATTTTCATGCCCATCCCATTGTAGTCCTCACCAAAACTCCAATAGAATCTATCTTGCACAGCTCCCAGCGAGTAGGGCGCATCGCCAAGTGGAATCAACAGATTGAGCAGTTCGGCGTCCAGTATGAAATACGTACAGCTCAGTGGTCTCAAGTCATTGCAGATTTCCTCGCCGACTTCCCAATTGATGAAGAAGAAGAGATAGAAAAAATCCCATCCTCCATGGATGAGCGAGAGCATGAAGTACTGGATCTATTGAAGTGCAGTCCTGATGGATGGGAGGTTTATGTAGATGGTTCATCAAATAAAGAAGGAAATGGAATAGGAATTGTCCTTATCTCGCCAAAAGGAGCAAGGATAGTGCACTCGTTAAGACTAGAATTCTCGGCGACTAATAATAAGGCAGAATACGAAGAAGTTATTCACGCCATGCGAATACTCATTGAAATGAAGATTAGCAATGTCAGATTGACAAGTGATTCTCAGCTGGTGATTCGACAAATATCTGGACGATACCAGACAACAGACCCATCTATGCAGAAGTACCTAAAACTTGCTAGGGAGTATGCCCAGAGGATCACAGGTATCAAGTTTCGCCACATCTGCAGAAAAGATAACAGGCACGCCGATGCATTGGCGTTTATCTCCTCAATGATGACAAATCCGGATGTTCCTTCAATAGCCATTGAGAGAGTGATGCAGCCATCGGTAGCAGCGCCAAGGCAAAAAGAAGTATTAACAACAAGCACTGAAGAGTCAGCAGAGACAGATTGGAGATCGCCGATACGGTATTATTTGGACCGCCTAACCTTACCAGGAAAGCAAATCTTAGCTCATCAGGTCATCAGTCGTTCGGCGAATTATGAACTCCGAGATGGGATCTTATATCTCCGGTCATTCTCAGGACCACTTCTGCGATGTGTATCAAGGGAAGAAGGTAATAAATTATTAAAAGAAATCCATGAAGGAGACTGCGGGAATCATAGCGGCCAAAGAGCTTTAGCCTTGAAGGTCAGAATGCAGGGATACTACTGGCCTTGGATGAATAAAGATGCAAAGAATACGTTCAACGATGCAAACCATGTCAGCTGTATGAAAGAAGAATTAAGGCACCGGCGACATCTTTAAATTCAGTGCTTAGCCCTTGGCCTTTCGCCAAGTGGGGCATTGATATCATTGGACCACTAACTACAGGCTCCGGACAACGGAAATACATTATTGTGGCGACAGATTATTTCACCAAATGGTGTGAAGCTAAAGCTATCAGGAAGAAAACAGGACAAGAAGTATTCACATTCATTTGGGAGAACATATTCTGCAGATTCGGAGTACCGGCGGAGATATGTACAGACAATGGAAAGGAGTTAGTTGGCGACAACATAAGAAAGTTACTCGCCCACTACAGCGTCAAACTGGGAAAATCAACTCCCCTATACCCTCAGAGTAACGGCCAGGCAGAAGCCACCAATAAGACTATTGGAATGGGACTGAAGAAAAGACTGGAGAAGCATAAAAAGGCATGGTGTGAGTATTTGCACAATGTCTTGTGGTCGTACAGAACTACGGTTCGAGAAGCAACTGAAGCATCTCCTTTCTTACTCACTTTCGGCGCCGAGGCTGTGCTCCCATCTGAAGTAATCCTGCCTACTACAAAGCATGAGGCATGGGAAAAGAATCTGAATACAGATCTGATCTTGGCCAAGCTGGATGACTTAGAAGAGCAATGGCTGATCGCCCTTACATACATGGAGAATTATCACCGCCGATTATCAAGAGAATACAACAAGCGGGTGATTCCAAGAGAATATCTGCCCGGCGAGTTGGTACTTCGAGAAATTCCCCCCTCTCAGCGAGAAGGATGCAGGAAATTGGAGCCTGTATGGGATGGCCCTTATGTGGTCAAAAGAGTGGCTGGGCCAGGAGCGTATGTATTGATTGACGAGCATGGCGTGCAACTGGAACATCCATGGAACGCCAGGTTCCTCAAGAAGTACTATCCTTGAGGGAAACAATGTAAAATCCGAAGTCTTGGGCGGGCATAATGCCCAAGAAGTCTTATTAGCTCATGTAAAACAACAACGAATAAGATCCGGGGACGTAGGTTTGCTGTCGTGCGCCGAACCCCGTTAACAAATTTCTGTGTCACTTGCATTTTTCATTCACTGGGTAGTCTAACTACAGTGATGACTAAAACTTAAAAGCTCCAAGAGCACAATAGCTGAGGCAAAGTACTCAGCAATAGGCTATAAAAGCCACCTACAGAGCCACAAATGCCCAAGGCAATAAAAGCCATACCAAAACCCTGATCAGGTACTAAGGCCATGTGCCATCTTTGAAGGCATAATGCCCAAACCAATAAAATCAACTAAGAGCCAAGATCTCTTATGAAGAAAGCTTGCTTGCATTGAGTGAACGCACCTACTTGTAAGAGTTAGTCCAACCCAGGCTTAGTTGTAAGGCCAGTCGTGTTACTTGATGATCTGTAAGTGTTTGGGCGAATAAGAACCCTTTTGCTGTAGCATCACATTCGGCGGAGCCGTCGGTGTGTTAATCCGTCTACGCCATAGCATCACCTCTGGCGAAAGCTATAGTGTATTAAAGTCTGTGGGGCAACCCAGGCAGCTTATATTAGATCGCCGACGGGCACAAGTGATGGTTACGGCTGGGTTCTAACCATGTCGCTCCGAGAAATTGTTAAGTCAATTGTTAGAAATTGTTGGCTGTACAGGACCAGGACTTCACTCAATGGCAAGTTAATTCTTTGAAGACAAGATAGAAAAAAGCACGTCAAGTATAGCAAAGGAAAGTTGCACATTGAAAGCAGGTGACAATGGACATAAAGATAACATTCACAAAAATAACATTCAAAAAGGGAAAAAGTTCACTACAAGGAAACAAAAAATAGTTAGAGAAACACAAAAACTAGGGAGGTAGCAATTTATCCCCCTCAACATCCAAAAGAGCAAAAGAAAGGCTACTTCAACACCTAGGATCAGCAAAAGGACTCTTTGGGGTAGAAGGCTTATTTTCTTCAAGATCGCTGAGGTCATCCTCGCCTGCATCTTCAGCTCTAGCACCTTCAGGTTGGTCAGCATCGGCGAAAGCACTTTCCGCGTTTGGCTCGTTGACAGACTGGCTAATCTCGGCGGTACCCGTTTCTGCACTTTGCTCGACGATTGGTTGGCTAGCATTAACAGTCACATTTCCTGTATTCTGCTCGCCGAGTTGTTCTCCTTCTGCAGTTCCAGTACCAACAACAAGAGACTGATTTAGTCCCTTAGGATTTTCATCCTCAGTTTCTTATTCTGAACTTTCTTCCTCAGATTCTTCTTCTTGGTAATTTTCTTCTTCTTCCTCTTCTTCATTCTCTTCTTCCCACAACACTTCCTTTCCTTTGGTGCTTGCCTTCTCTTGCATGGCGAGCTGTTCAGGAGTAGGTCGTTGATAAGCCAAGGGAATTTCCACTCCCTGCTGAGGCAGGAACTTGTAAGCAAAATCTTGAGCGCCGATAAAGGCAGTGCTAACAACATCATCCTTATGACGCTTCTCCCAATATTGGACATCGTCTTTGGCCTCGGCGACCTCAATCTGAAGACCATCTCGGGTGCTCTCAAGTTCTTGAATCTTGCCAGCACAAGAGGCATGGTCAAGAAGTTGCTTATTCAGATCCGCAAGCTTGCCAGCACAAGAATCATGTTCTTTGAGCTTCTCGGATAACTCTTTTATCTTGTCGGGACAAGACTTGTGCCTTGAGCTCATCAGAAAGCTCCTGGACCTTCATCTCAAGTTCATGGCAGCCTTTGGTGATCTCCTGGTGATGATATGCTTCATTCTTTAACCTCTGGATTGTAGCTGAGGCAAAAGGAGAAAGAGATATGGTAAAGAGGATTGAAAACAAACACAAGCATGATAAGTTATGGGTAAACCCTATAAAAGCTACCTTCTAGGTTGTGGAAATGTTCTCGCATGCCCTCTTGTGCTTCCCTAAACTGAGTCATATGAAACTCAAAGTTTTCATTAGCACACGGACCTAACATCTGTTCTATTTGGCGTTGTTGGGTAGAACACTGCTTGTACAAATCAATTGTCAAAGCTTCACGCCTCTCCGCCATATCTTTCCAGCGTTGAATTTGAAACTCGGCGGTTTCTTTCTCAGTGCTTAAGCTAATAACTTGAGAAGCCAACTTATCAGCTCTGGACTTCTCTTCTTTCCAGTGGAAGGAAGCTCGTTTATGACTTGTCTCGGCCTCTGTCTTGGCAGCAAGGGCTAGTTCCTCCCGGCGAAGTGCATCATCACGTTGGCTAGTCATTTGGCCTAATTCCGATCGAGCAGCTTGATAAGAATTACAGAGGTTTCTTATAATATCAACATCCTGATCCAACTCTCGACGACACCATTTAAGGTCCTTGAGGAAAGTAAATAATTGACTACACTGCTTAAAGTTACTATTACTAAGTCTCTCGATTTCGGATTCAGCTCGCCTAAGCCTATCGTCATCGCAGGAATGACAACCTTGGAGGGCAGGAAATCTAAGGGTCGGCGAAAGAAACAAAACGGGAAGAAAAATAACATAACAGAAAGAGAAATGGAGAAACTTTGCTGAGTTGTAACTGTCAGGCTTCGCTCTCGGGCCACATTCCTTAACCTTTCAACTTCTTGGCCGCGCACCACAGCATCATGTGTCAGCTGACTGATCTGATTTTTGAGATTAATGATCTCACGGCTAAGACCCTCATTGGCCGAGGCAACACTCAAACAGTGATGAAAGTGTTGAAATTACAAGGGGTAAGCATAAGTGTCCAACGACGACAAAGCTGAAAAAGATGAAGTGTCTCAAAAAGATACTCACCATGTTGAACAGATTGAAGTGTTCATGATAAGGGATAATATCTGCAGCCTTGTGGAAATTTGGGTGATGAACAAACCCAGGACGACTATATTGAGCCAATGTCTCAAAGTACTCTTAGTCTGTACAGTCATCCGCCACACTGAGCTTGTCGAAAGCTTCGGCGAGCATATTAGAGGCAGTCGGCTGCAAGCTTCCAGGTCCCTTAGTGGATTGAGGAGTAAGAGGATGCCGAGGCAACCTATCAAGAACGACTAAGCCAGCGAGATGTGGCTCAAGTGCTGAGGCAGTAGAAACATGAGGAACAGAGGGTATCTTGGGATTCTTTGAAGAAGAAGATGGTTTGGAAGTATCTTGACCACCAGATATGTTGAGCGCGTCCAAATCCATGTCAAGATGGTCATTGCTCTTAGGATATGTTTCAGTATCTTGATTCATGTCTTCCATATTTTCAGTAACGGGAGGATTGGTAGAACCATCCTTTGCAGACTGATCAATGAGCATATTGGAACTATCCTTTAAAGGTTGATTGACGAGCATATTGGAACTATCCTTAGTGGATTGATCGACGGTTGTTTCAAGATTTTCTTTGCCAGAGGCAGTCTCCTTAACTGATTGGGAAGAAGTTGGTGGAGGAGGTAGATTCTCTGCAGCAAGTCGGCGAAGTTCATCAGCTATCTCGGCGGGAGATGGCCTGGGTTTCTTTGGGCGCTGCAAATTGGATGTCACCAAAGAAACACCTATCAGATCTCGAAACAAGCAGAGGCAAATATAGATATATATTTTAAAAATATATTCGCATATATTTTTAAAATAAGTTAAGTTAAAATGCTTGTTTCTAGACCTTCAGTTGGATCTTTGATAGCTCTGCTAGAATAGATATATATTTACCTGAGAAGGATCAGCGGTATCTTCTCGTCCTCTCTTTGTTCCAGCAATTGCATCAGCTGAGAGCTTGACATAGTCTCTATCTTTCACTCTAAGAAACTTGCCATTCTCATCCTTGGCATACTTGTCGGCATCAGGCCAGACTACATTCCAAAAGGTATGCTCGGCGAGGTGGGAATGCTCAGTCAAAAAAGCTTCTCGGATTTTGGTTTTGTCATCATCCTCCCAACCTAGTAACCAGGCCGTCGATGAGACAAGGAAGATTGGAAAAATCGCCTTCAGAGCTGTGACGAACAGTTGGTTTTTCTTCTGTGCTTGTGAACTCGACATCGGCGAGTAGCAGGTCTGCAGCAACGTAATTCCTTTTGGGTGTAAATCGAACAGCCCACGGATCAGTCTTTCTAGTGCAAGAAGCCACAGAGTATTGTTCAAGGAATTTCTTCACAGTAAACTCCTCAGGTTTATGAGCATTCAGCTTGGCGAGCAAAGGATAGTTAGTCTGTCCATCTCGGCGCTTGCTCCACTCAGTCATTACTCGGATAGCATTCCCTGTTAACTGAAAAAGACTTCTATTAATCGCCACAAGAAGGTCGACGATAAAAGTATTTTTTGGATTGTAAAGAGGAAATGTTAACCCAGACTTCAGCTGACCAAAGGCAACAGCGGCCCAAATATTACTCGTCTCTGATCGAAGGAGATCGTCGACAGATAGTAGATCAGATGCCTTTTTGGTATCAGGCAGAGAATGGATTTTGGGGTTGAGATAATTTACTTTATAATAGGCACAATAGCCAGGCCAATCAGTCTTCCAATTTGGCACCTTTTGGTCAGTAGATTTGGCCTTGCTAGCTTTGCTTTTAGATCTGGAAGATTTACTAGTGGAAGTTATTAAAATAGCTTGAAATTGGCCGGAGAAGATGAAGATTGGTGGTTACCGGCGAAAAGTTAACCGGAGAAGATGAAGATTGGTGGTTACCGGTGAAAAGTTAACTGGAAAAGATGAAGATTGGTGGCTGACGGTAACGAAAAATGGCAAAAAAGAGATCTGTAGCCGAAATCAATGTAAAGAGAAGAAAAGAAGAAATCGTCACAAAGTAAAAAGAGGAAGGAAGAAACAGCAGTTATTCAGGGGATAATGGAAATCTTCAGTTTGTGTAAAGAAGGAGGAAGATGAAGAACTCAGGTGAAAAATGCAGCAGCAGAAGGTTTAGGGTTTAGGAAAAGAAAACTCGTAAAGGAAGAAGCAAATGCAGAGCCAAGTATTTATAGGAGTAAAGGGAAAACCAACCGGCGATAACGGTTGTGAGCTGTGATGGAGTGATGGAGATAATGGGTGTAAGCGGTTACCAGTCATAAAGTGGAAGCGACGCATGGAAGACACGTGGAGTAACTGATGCATGGCAGTAGACGTGTGGCTTGAAAAAAGCTTAGTGGAGAACGTGGGGCGGTATTTTCGGCGAGTAAGAAAAGTTTCATCCCCGGCGACTAAAGTCTTAGGAGATGAAAGAGGCAAAATGTAAGGGTAGAAAATACCTATCCAATATGAAAGCATCCGAGCTGAGATGTTGCATAAAAAGAGTACAACTGAGATGTCCTGGATCAGCGAGTAACAGGCTCGGCGAGTGGATGGAAGGAACCAAGATTACGTCGAGTAAGGGATCAGCGAGTGGAGACACGTCACTAATTGTTAGGTGATAGTTAGGTGTGCATTTATGAGAAGTCAGAACGGATATATTGTCAGGTTGACTGGTTTGACTCAGT
>JAJJMA010063763.1:0-14244 GCA_023529015.1 Papaver nudicaule
CGTTTTGCTTCTCTAGCTGTGGGAATCCATCGAGAAAGAGCCATTGGTGAGACAGATGAGGATGTTTTGAGAAGATCGTTAGAGACATGGAAACTCCAGAACGGCGGCAACCCGTTCCACTTCTTTGGCTGTTTCCACATCCTTATGATGTTGCCAAAATTCAACCCATTCGGATTTTAGTTACTTGTATTGGTGCAATTTCAATTCTAATGAAGTCAATGTAGTATTTAAAGTTTAAATTGAATGAAAACAAAACGTAATGGAACGTAACAACAACGTTTAATGAAAATAAGGAAACGTCAAAGTTTAGAACAACATTCTCAAAAGTTTTTGCCACAGTCTCATTTCTTCTTCTTTTAATCGACTTTTTTTTTTTTTTTTTTTTTTGAAAGTTGAAAATAGGAAGAAGAAGAAGAACTGAAGAAGAAGAAGAAGAAGAAGAAGAAGAAGAAGAAGAAGAAGAACTGAAGAAGAAAGGAGGAGAAGTTGAAAAAGAGGGTTGACGTCTGGAGAATATATTAGACTCTCGCGAGAGACAGATTCCAACGGTCGACAGACAGTTTCTATCTGTCGAGAGACAGTGTCTCGACGTCAAGAGACAATATCTCGACCGCAAATAAGGCTCTCTACTGTTAGAGTGTTCCACTTTACCATAGTGGGAAACAAGTTTTGCCTGGCCACGTGGCCTGGTAAATCACAAAAAAAGACCCCTTGCATAGAGAAGGGGCCTTAGAATCAATCAGATTCTTCTTTCCATTCCCTCTTTTATTTAGATCTTAAAATTTCTAGGGTTTCGGAAATTCCAAAGAGATATCAGGAATTATGTCATCGGAATCAGAAACTACTGCAACGACAGCATCTGATTCGTTACAAGTTGAAGATGATCCCTCCACCTCTAATCAAGATTCACTTCCACCTCCACCACCACCACCACCACCACCGTCACAAATCCCTCTTTCATGGCCTGAAACAGGAAAAATAACCCAAGATTGGATCCAAAACTTAATTTCAACATTTGAATGGTCATCTAAATTTCTCAAACCTACTGAACTTCCTTCAGTTTTACCTGTACCTGTTTTTGATACTCTAATACTTACAGCTTCGAAGTTACTTCATAAAGAACCTAATTGTGTTAGAATTGATGAGTGTGATGAAAATTCAAGTGTTGTTGTAGTTGGAGATGTTCATGGACAATTACATGATGTAATCTTTCTTTTGAATGATGCTGGTTTGCCTTCAGATAACAGATTCTTTGTTTTTAATGGTGATTATGTTGATAGAGGAGCTTGGGGTTTAGAGACTTTTCTTCTCTTGTTAGCTTGGAAGGTATGCTTTTTTCTCTCTACATGAATTTTCTATTTTGTAGAACAAATGAGTATATTTGATCTGATAACTAGATTGCATCATTTTTTTGCTGAAAAAGATTAGTTTTTATGTTCTAATGTAAGATAACGTTCACAGTAAAAGACTAATTATGCATTCAAAGCTGAATTATGCTATCCCAGAATGTGTTTATACTGTGAATTTACTTGTTTCATTGATTATATATCTATCCGTACAATGTACAGGTCTACATGCCGCATAGAGTGTTTCTTCTTCGTGGGAATCATGAATCGAAATATTGCACATCCGTGTATGGTTTTGAAAAAGAGGTGATGACCAAATATGGCGATGACGGAAAGCATGTTTACAGGAAATGTCTAGGTTGCTTTGAAGGACTTCCTTTGGCATCTATAATAGCTGAGCGTGTTTACACGGCTCATGGAGGACTTTTCCGAGGTACTACAGTTACCCCGACTACAGTTACCCCATCAAAGAGGCCCAAAGGGAAGAAAGGTCGTAAGATTGTTAAAAAATCTGATCCGCCTCCTTTGACACTTGGTTCTCTTGAAGAATTATCTAAAGCGAGGAGGTCCGTTCTTGACCCACCATGGGAAGGTCTGAATTTGATACCAGGAGATGTTCTCTGGTCTGATCCATCGATGAAACCTGGTCTTTCTCCAAATACAGAAAGAGGTATTGGTTTGATATGGGGTCCTGACTGCACTGAAGAATTCCTCAAAAAGTATAATTTAAAGGTAAGTTTGATGAAGATGCTCCAGTAAATGACATGATTATCTTAAGATGTTTGTAGTATAAATTTTCATATGCACTGACCCAGTCTTTTACGACTTGTCAAACTTTCATATTTCTTGGGTTATTTGTATTTCATTTTTTATCAATACTGCTAGTATTTGAAACGCTAATTTTTCAGTGCTGCGTACCCTCAACCTACAGTTGATTATTAGGTCACATGAAGGTCCTGATGCAAGGGTAAAACGACCTGGTCTGTTAGGAATGGGAGAGGGATACACCATAGACCATGAAGTCGAATCAGGGAAGTTGGTTACCATCTTTAGTGCTCCTGACTATCCACAGTTTCAGGTACTTCTTACTCCTCTGCTGTTTGTTAGTCTTTGGAACACTTGATCTCAATAAACCAACTTTATTCAATTGCTCATTTCAATCTATAAATAAAATCAGGCCAATTAAAATAACTACGATAACAAATAAATTGGTATGTAAGACATACTATGAACTTATGAATATAGGTTGTTATTAGTATACATACTCTACAATTGGTTTTGCCTACGCATTATGCAGGAAACCGAGGAGAGATTTAACAACAAAGGGGCATATATTGTTCTGGAAGGCCCAAATTTTGATACACCAGTCTTTCACAGTTTTGAAGCTGTAGTCCCAAGGCCAAAGGTATGGTTCTAAGTCCATACATGTTTGTTTTTTTGTAGACAGGCAGATGTGAACTTGTTTCTCAGTTGTGTATTACTATGCCAAAATCAAAAGCAAAAATTTCTAGCTATTCTATACAGACAAAGAAATTGGAAAATGTCGTTCTCAAATTGGTCCTTCCTCCGTGCAGGCTAATGCTTTCTACGACTTTGTGAATGCCATTGATTCAGATGAAGAACTAGACTTGCCGCCCGTATCAGAATCTTCCTAACCCTTTCATGTAATTTATACAGAGAAGGAAAGGCTCAAAATTTGATGGCAACGAGAAACATCTGGCAGGAGTATTTTCTCGTCATGAACTCGACTTTTACATCTGTATTTCCATGTTATCAATCATTTTTTGCTGCAATTTTTTGTTTGCCAAATTTGTGGAGTTCTTTTTGTTTGTTTGTTTGTTTTACTGTCTTCCCTGTCCAATTTAGAAAAATCTTCATAACAAGTTACAAGGGGCGACATTTTATAATTACTTTTTTGGTGGCATATGTAAATCACCACATTTTTTTGGGTACAAATTGAAGAAAAGAAGTCGATTCTCTTGTTCATTCTTTTTGTTCTCTCTTCTTTTACTATAATGGCATAATTTACACCACCACCGTGCATTTTGGCCTACCAAGATATGTACTTTTTCTGAGCTTGTAGCGTTAATCTATCTACTTACTATTTGATCGGTACAGACCCAGAGTTACCTTACTATGTTGAAACTTGAAGCATGACCATGGAGACCCAACTCACCAGCGCGCCTAGAGATTCCATGCAGTCATGCACCCTTGAAGTTGACAAAAAAAGAAAAGCAAACTAATTTCCCTCCAACAAGAAAAAGAAGGGTGGCTACCAATATCTCTAAATCTCCACAGAAATCTCCTAAAACATTGGAAGAGCATTTTCCCCAAATAGAACAGAAAAGGACTTGGTCTTTCACCATCAGAATTCGTATCCTTCTCATGCTCTCTAACAGGTTAATCGAGTTTTTCAGGAAAAAGAAAAATGTCAATTTCCCGTTGACGGTAGTATAGAGTTTTTCTCAATGACAATCACAACTTATCTGTACCATCAATTCCCACTTATTCAGAAATAATCCTTCATCATAAGAAAATAAAAAACACATTTTCAGACTCATGATCTGTCTCTGAATTCAATTTTCAACACAGCAGAATAGGGGTGAAACAACTACGTTCGAAGAAACAATGTGGATGTCTAATGATGTTCATACATATTGTATAGGTATGTAAATGCACTCTTTTCCTCTTTGTTTTTCCCTTGATTAAACCAAGTACAAATTGACATACTTATTAGGAAAATTTTGGTGCCTGTAGGATATTTTTAGTGACAAGGGAGATAGATAATTACATCAAAGAAATACATATACAATGTCGTCGAATGAAAATAACGGTGGTGCCGGTGCCAGTGGAAGCACCACCAAAAGCAATGGTGGACAAACCGTGAAATTTGCTAGGCGAACTTCGAGTGGTCGTTACGTGAGCCTTTCATCAAAAGAGGATTTCGACGTCTCTGGTGAATTTTCTGGGGATTACACAAATTATACAGTCCACCTTCCACCAACCCCTGATAATCAACCAATGGATACGTCGGTTGCTGTCAAGGCTGAAGAACAATACGTTTCAAATTCTTTATTTACTGGAGGATTCAATAGCGTGACAAGGGCACATCTCATGGACAAGGTGATTGAGTCCGAGGTGAAGCATCCACAAATGGCTGGAGCTAGGGGTGCTTCATGTAGAATGCCTGCTTGTGACGGCAAAACCATGAAAGATGAAAGAGGAAATGATGTTGCTCCGTGTGAATGCAGGTATCAAGTTTGAGTTTTCGTCTATATTTTTACCTTCTGAGCTTCCAATTTTACTAGTAATGTTAGATGAAGCAAATTTCCAAACTACTTGATGTTGCAGCTGGCATTTGCATATTGAAGCGTCTAGGTACCATATTTTGCTAATGCACTTGTTATATATCAAATGTGTTACATATAGGTTCAAGATCTGCAGAGATTGTTACATGGATGCACAAAAGGACACAGGTTTATGCCCAGGATGTAAAGAACCATATAAGATTGGAGATTATGAAGATGATATACCAGATTTTTCGAGTGGGGCATTGCCATTGCCAGCTCCGGATTCGAACAGGTCAGTAGCAAAGGCGAACAACAATAGTAAGGCATTGCTAAAGAGGAACCAAACAGGAGAATTTGACCATAACAGATGGTTATTTGAGACTAAGGGGACATATGGTTATGGAAATGCGTTTTGGCCGAAAGATGATATTTACATGGACGATTTGGATGATGGACTCAAAGGAGGAATGGTCGAAACAATGGATAAACCTTGGAGGGCTCTCAGTCGAAGGATTCCCATCCCAGCTGCTATAATTAGTCCCTACAGGTACAGTATTATTTAGCACTTGGAAACTTCTGCATTATACAAACAGTCAACCTATTTATGTGTGTTAGCCTCTTCTTATAGTACTGCAAAACTCACCCTACTGCAGGTTACTGATTGCTATCAGAGGTATAGGGCTAGTTTTCTTCTTGACATGGCGTGTTCAGCATCCGAATCCTGATGCAAGGTGGCTATGGGCAATGTCAATTACATGTGAATTATGGTTTGCATTTTCCTGGATACTTGATCAAATACCAAAACTCTGTCCTATAAATAGATCTACCGATCTTTCAGTTTTACGAGACAAATTTGATATGCCATCACCTTCAAACCCAACTGGAAGATCAGATCTCCCAGGTGTTGATGTGTTCGTATCTACAGCTGACCCTGACAAAGAACCACCTCTAGTCACTGCTAACACTATACTTTCAATCTTGGCGGTTGACTATCCGGTCGAGAAAGTAGCTTGTTATGTGTCAGACGATGGTGGTGCATTACTTACATTTGAAGCCATGGCTGAAGCTGCAAGTTTTGCAAATTTATGGGTCCCATTTTGTCGAAAACATAATATTGAACCGAGGAATCCAGATAGTTACTTTAGTATGAAAACTGACCCAACAAAGAATAAGAGTAAGCCAGATTTTGTGAAGGATAGAAGAAGGATTAAAAGAGAGTATGATGAGTTTAAGGTTAGAATAAATGGGTTACCAGACTCAATTAGAAGAAGATCAGAAGCATTCAATGCCAGAGAGGAAATGAAAAAACTGAAACAAATGAGAGAGGGTGGTGATCCAATGGAACCTATCAAAGTTCAAAAGGCTACTTGGATGGCTGATGGTACACACTGGCCTGGAACATGGGTGAATCCTGCCCCTGACCATGCCAAAGGTAACCATCCTGGGATTCTTCAGGTACTTTACAAATCTCACCTCATTTGATCAATTTCCAGCAGTAAAAGACTAGACAATTGCATAACAATTAAATTCCTATTTTCTAATTACTTGCCACAATCTCATGTATGGACAGGTAATGCTAAAGCCCCCAAGTTGTGACGCATTATTGGGATGTGAGGAAGACAGCCTTATAGACTTCACTGATGTTGATATACGCCTACCCATGTTTGTTTATGTCTCACGAGAAAAGCGACCTGGTTATGACCACAACAAAAAAGCTGGTGCCATGAATTGCTTGGTTCGAGCTTCAGCTATCTTATCTAATGGTCCTTTTATCCTTAATCTTGATTGTGACCACTACATTTATAATTGCAAAGCCATCCGTGAGGGAATGTGCTTCATGATGGATAGAGGTGGTGAAAATATATGCTACATTCAGTTTCCTCAAAGATTTGAAGGTATTGATCCCTCTGATCGGTATGCTAATAACAATACTGTGTTCTTTGACGGAAATATGCGTGCCCTTGATGGTGTACAGGTAATACGTTACCCGATCAGTGACTATCAGTTATTTTCATTACCTTGCCTTGATATATGGTACTAAATTTTTATGGAATGATCTAAAATTTGGTTTTTTATGGTGGTGCTTTTGTCAGGGTCCAGTTTATGTAGGAACTGGTTGTATGTTTAGGCGATTCGCGTTGTATGGTTTTGATCCACCTACGCCGAAGAAGGCAGAATCAATGCTTAGTTCTGACACACATGTACTTCATCCGAATGAGCTTGACCCTGAACTTGATGTTAATCTACTACCAAAGAGGTTTGGAAATTCTACGTTGTTGGCAGAGTCTATTCCTATAGCCGAGTACCAGGGCCGTCCACTAGCTGATCACCCCATGGTAAAGTACGGTCGACCACCAGGCATTCTCAGAGTCCCTAGGGAACCACTAGATGCTACTACCGTTGCTGAATCTGTCTCAGCCATCTCTTGTTGGTATGTCTTCAACTTTTATCTTGACCACCATTGAATGGTAGATCCTTATCTGACTACACTACTCAGCCCTGATACAATATGTTCGAGCACTTGAGCAGTACAACTCCAACCCATGCATTACAAAATTAGAAAACCAAAATATGGAACTTAGAATCTCAATAAGGTGAAATCAAGGTCTATCACTTAAACTTTACTTTTGTATCATCTGACATTGGATGCAGGTATGAAGACCAGACTGAATGGGGAGACAGAGTGGGTTGGATCTACGGGTCTGTCACAGAAGATGTTGTAACAGGCTACCGCATGCATAACAGAGGCTGGCATTCAGTCTACTGCATCACTAAACGCGATGCCTTTCGAGGCTCTGCACCAATCAACCTCACAGATCGGCTCCATCAAGTCCTGCGATGGGCAACTGGCTCCGTGGAGATCTTCTTCTCTGGAAATAATGCCTTTCTGGCAACTAGAAAGCTCAAGTTCCTGCAGCGTCTTGCTTACCTTAATGTCGGCATCTATCCGTTCACTTCCTTCTTCCTCATTGTATACTGCTTCCTTCCTGCTTTATCTCTCTTCTCTGGCCAGTTCATTGTACAGAGCTTAAGTGTTACTTTCCTCATCTACCTTCTTCTCATAACTGTCTGTCTTATTTCACTGGCTATCTTGGAAGTGAAATGGGCTGAAATTGGATTAGAGGAATGGTGGAGGAATGAGCAGTTTTGGCTCATTTCTGGCACCAGTGCTCATTTAGCTGCTGTTATTCAAGGTTTGTTGAAAGTTATGGCAGGTATCGAGATTTCCTTCACTTTGACATCCAAAGCAGCGGGAGAAGATAACGATGACATTTACGCAGAACTATACCTAGTGAAATGGACTTCACTTATGATCCCACCGATTGTCATCGCATTAGTTAATATAATTGCGATTATATTTGCATTTTCAAGGACAGTCTTCAGCGCTACTCCTGAATGGAGTAAACTCATGGGCGGAACCTTTTTTAGCTCTTGGGTTTTAGCTCACCTATATCCGTTTGCTAAGGGCTTAATGGGGAGAAGAGCTAAGACTCCAACGATTGTGTACGTCTGGTCTGGCTTGATTGCGATAACTGTATCGCTACTTTGGCTCGCTATGAACCCACCAGGTGAATCACCCGCGGTTGTCATTGGAGGGAGTGGAGGAGGTGGAGCAGGTGGGGGAGGAGGTGGGGGAGGCTTCAGTTTTCCCTAATTTAAACCGGAGGGCAAAAATATGCCTCTAATATGGTGTTTTTTAAGCTTTCTGGATGGAAACACTTGTATCTCCGTGAGATTTAATGTAATTTGACTTTGATTTCCTTTTTTCTAATTTTTAATTGTCAGTAACATTGAAGCTTCCCTAATGTATTAGTGTTCTGAATCTGATTGTCGCTATTTAGGAATAACTCAAGAAAAAATCATCCATTTATACTCGAGAGTAAATTAGTTTTGTAAAACAAACAACTATTTCTCATCTTCCGATATCATATTTCGAACTGAAAGTGTTTTATACCCCCGCATCTAGAATGTAGACTAAGAGTTTCATAAACTATAAACAATTGGAATCGTTGCATATCTACAAACAAGATAGAAATATGCTCTAGGAAACATACATAGTTTTTTACAAATGTATTGAAAAACATACACAGTTGAAACTATTAGATCTAGGTTTGCAAGGGACACTGTTAATTCGCAAGAAAAGCCTCCTAGTATACAAGTTTTATCCCGACTGGTGGCTTCCACCAAAATATCTACTTTTCTCCTCTTCCGACTAATTGCTCCATATGACTACTACGTAAGACAAAAGACTAACTGCCTCATCTACAAATCTGACTGCTCGAATGGGACCCGTACAAATAATTGTCCATGCAAAGTTACCACAGCAGAAGTTTGATGCGGGTCAATTCTTGAAGGTAGGCTAATAACCTGGAAGCAAACTAAGTTAGCATAGATTTCGAAAAAGATCGGAAACAAGCAAAATGAATGTATTGAGGGTGTGAAGGCTTTATAAGTTAGCACAATTTCCATATATATATATATATCAGTTTGCGTATTGGATGTTAGACCCCCACTGAGATGATCCAATGGCTCACTCGACACGTAGAAAATCAGGCCCTATTATCCTAAGCCTCAAAAGGTATGAACAGGAACTTAGAACTCAAAAATGATCGACAAGGAGCTCGACAAGGTGAGACCTGACTCGATATCAGACCTTCAGCCCTAATGCTTGGTGGCTCGATATACCATACCATAAGAATGTTGTACAAAATGTACAAGGATCATGACAGACAGTATAAGAATAATACTGGTTTTGATTTCCATCTTAAGAAATGGAAGATGCATACCTTTTTGAAAGGTGTGACACCCCACGGATTCTCTGCCTGCTCTGGATCACCTGAAATTACTAAGCGACCTGCTGGATCTGACTGGACGCGCACCTGAATTCCCATATCAAAACAGTAGCATTAGCAGAAAGTCTCATAAATATTAGAGAGCTGCTTTTCCAGTTGTACAAAAACTGAAATAGTTCAACGGTATTCTATGTTTAAGCTAAAAGGTACTAAGAAGACACCACGATAAACTACATGGAGAGCAAATCCAAGTTCAGCGCTTCAGTGTCCAATTTCCACCTCGAGTTTAAAAATCAATGATTAATGGATGACCAAGTGACGAAGAGAAAAACATGCACTTACCTCCTCACGTAAAAGCCCAGGGACTAAAGCATACACCTCGAAGCAATCTTTCTGCATAAAAGCATGATTTCCCTTGTTAATGATATGCCAAATAGAAAATCACTTTCTTATCACATTTAGAAAAGTTTAATGTACTCTAGAAAAGTTTAATGTACTCGGTGAAAGAAATCCTTACAGTTCTTCGAACATTGATCTTCACCCAATCAGCTGGAGCTCCAATATCAGCAACCATGGTATCCACCCTGCAAATAAGAGCCCAATTCAACACTCGCACCCTTAATTTATATACTTCAATACTAACCAAATAACTAACTACAGATCAGCATATAAGTTGGTATTCCATCCTCTCAAAGCAGAAAACCTGTACCAAAACATCAACATGACTTGAAAAGATCCTCTAAATGTCACTTTCATTTACTACAGGTAACGAGCTTTATTATAACCATCAGAAATACACATCTGAAGTCTATACAGATGTGTCTTGTACCCAAAGAGTGAATACACTAAATTCGACACTATATTCTTTGATCAATGCAGCACAATCGTTGGTCCCTGCACACTGCTGACTACACTCTCTACTTTTTTACACTTTTAAGATCATAATACAAATTTGAAAAGCAAATAGTGGTCAAGAATTTACTGTGGCTTAGCAGTTTGGGAAGTAATACGTGCAGCTTTGACAGAACGCTCCATGATAGATGCATTTTTACGCTTAAGAACATTTGATCCAATAGCTACAGACAAGAAAAGAAAAGTTTCACTCAAAAGATTGCCAAAAACACTAATAATCGGACCAAACTCATTTGATAATTAAGCTACGACACCGACATACCAATGTTTTTAAGGTGTTTGTCACGCTTTGGTGTAGAAACAGAGTTTTTCTCCTGCTGAACAAGAAACAGGTTTGGCTGTATCTCAGTGGTTATCAAAAATAAAACCAAATCACTGGGAAACTGGAATACAACGCATGAAGTGAGCTTAGTGATATAAGTCACCATATACCTTAATAATAGGGTCACCAACTTCACCATTACCAAGCAAACGCTGAGAATGCCAGCCCTGCATGGCTCGTGCAGCTGCATCTCTTCGTGCCCTACCGGATCCTGGTGCTGGATGACCACTGACCTGCAGAGTTATGAGGTGGCAAAATATTTTAATCCCAACTGATCTGTAACTAAAGTTCAACTACGTTCATGGATGCATATCAAGGAAAGCTAACAACATCGTTAAGAATGTGGGCCAACAAAAAGATAATAAATGAAAAATACCTGAGGTTCAGCGCTTGAGGGATTTGCCAGGGGTACAGGGATATGGAGCTCACCACCATGCATTTTATGCTTTTCATACTCGAGAAGCGCCTGCCACAACAATCTCATTCAGATCAAACACGGTTTGATGAGTTAACAATCAATAGGATTATAGTAATTTATGTCGGATCTACGGGCATAGTAGCTACAGCAAGACTACACATCAAACAAAGAAGGCAACAATTACTAACAATACCATTGTTCAAATAGTATGTCAGTATTATGTTTGCTAAGCTGGTGTTAGTGAAATTATTATATCGCAGTTACTATTACCACTCTACTCGATACGATAAAGACTGTTAGGAGGTAACAACAACTTTATAATAATCAGTTCTTAGATAGTTCTTGAATATTTTGTAGCAATAATTTGTTAGTTCACAAATGAAATATACCGGGTTATCTTAGTAATATTAAATATTTTAACATTTCTTTTTTTCCCTGGTTTCTTGACGCAATCATGCATTTTATCGTATCAATAAAAGAGAGAAGTGGCTGTTCAATTATGTGGTTCCACAGATGTGAGAAGCGAATTATTCATGCTAAACATATAGAAGTGAACAGATTGAGACTATCACCTTTTCGTAGAAACCCCGGAATGACCAAGAAACAGTAGTACAAGTTCTGCAACAACAAAAAGTAAATTAAAAAGCTGGAAAAAAAAAAGGGAAACGATTTAACACAGCGGAATATCTAATAAATATGGAAAAGGATCTACGCACATATGGTAGATGCACTCTGTTGGCCTTCCCCCTAACCATGCTTTTCTAAATGCACTCCAATCATTTCAATAACCTAAATTTAAATTGATTATCATGTTTACTTAAATCCAATAATTTTTGTCTTCGACCTCGGGTTTTTGGCCATTTCATATGCACATTTAATAGGAGTCATCAACCAGGCTTTCTCAGGGCAGGTTCACCAGCTAATGCCTGATGCATTAATAAAAGCATAGTGTACTCGCCCAAGTTTAAGAGCACTTAAGTTTGTGTGGACCACTTACATTCAACTTGCACTTTGATAATCACAATGAAATAAAAATGTTGTCATTCGAAAGGACACAGGCACAACCATTCGAAAGCATCAACACATACATATTCATCGCTGCATACTATTGTATTCCACATTGGTATAACCTTGTCAAACACCATCATACTAACCACTTTTTGTATAAAATAACGAAACAGTTATACAAATCTAGTTCACGAACTCGGAAAAGACTGTAAAAGACTGAGAATAAATGCGGAAGAAAACCACAGTGATCCAGATATGTTCAACAAACTAGAAAACACACCACGAGCGTATCTATATATAACGACTGATTTTGAGGTTTTTTGTACTTATTCAATTTATTTTCCATTTGAAGTCCTGAACTTGAATGTTAATGATGACGGATTAAACAAACACAAGAAGCTGAACCATCCAATCTAGCGAAACAACTCAAATCCTTTGTGAGTAAAGGAATACATAAGCTATTGCACATGAGACTTAGTTTAGTTCAATGGAAGATTTCTTATTCTAAGCAAACATAAAACATGGTTTATACTATTGGCAATTCTATCCATCGTGTTTCAAGAACCAATAACAAGAGTGATTTTTCATTACATTCCCTATGTCAGTTCTAGCATTTGGTGGTAAAAATTTTAATGTAATTAGGATATCTGGTAGCTCTACGTTGCATCTCATCAAAAAAGAAAAAACATAAATAAAGGAAAGAAGAAAAAACAAGAGAGCCAAAGAGTGTCTATTTCTTACTTTGGAGGGTTAAAAGATTCCCCAACTTGCCGCCACAACTTGCTAGAGGTTACCTGCAAAACAAACATTTCTTAAATTAATAATACGGTTATCTGTATGTGTCTTAATGCCTCCACCTCATCAATGACTTGCATATGTGAATACACCACTATAAGTGATCGTACTTCAAAGCATACTCAGGAAAATAAACTACTAAGTCAACCATGGCTTAAAAAAACAAGCATCTGTAGAAAATAGCATAATGCACACCTGGTCATAGCCACCAAGCCTAGTTACCGATCTCCATAACCTTAAGCAAATACAAAGAAATCAGTATTCAGCCAAAATGCTCAAAATGCAATAAACGGAAACAAAATAAGGTTAGCATACAACAGAGACTTACTTGAGGCAATTTAGCCCCTCTCCATAAAACTTAGGTGGTTTAAATTCCATGCTCTTCTCCTTGAAGAAATTCTCTAATTCTTTCATAAATGCAGACTGCTCTTCTTCAGTTCCAGAGTCATCGCCCTCAACCCTGTGTAGGTCAGCAGGGAACGACTGGTTGGAACCTTCTGTATTGAGGCGGTGATGCTCACTATTCACTTCCTTCTTTGGCAGTACTTCCACCTTCACACCATTTTCTTTATGCCTTGGAAGATCCGCTATACTATTGAGTTCTTCTTCCTTGTCGTCATCCACAAATTTGGGCTCTGTCCGTGCAGCACCTACAACATGATTTACAGGACTCTCTTCATCATCATCCTCTTCGTCATCCTCCTCGTCATCTTCATCTTCTTCCTCCTCCTCCTCATCGTCTTCCTCGTCAGGATCATCACGTTTACTCTTTTCTGTTTCAATCTCTTCGTCATCGTCTCCCTCTGACTCTTCATTAACCATTTCTTCTTCTTCTCCTCCAGATGTATCTGATGAATCATGTCCCGCCATTACCTCATCCTCATTATCCTTCATCTCAGTAATTCAAACGCTAAATAAGAAGATTTCAATCATAAATTAGTACCTAAATTCTGAAAATTAGGGTTCGTCACAGACACAACCAAATTATTTTAGTAAAATACAAACAGAAAAGGAAAATCAAACAAACCTTGTGAGCAAAAAGATTTAGGGCTCAAGAACCCTGACAATGAAGCGCTCCAAGAGAAGTCTGATAGAAAGTTAGGGTTTTTTCCGTCCGTGAAATTAGAATGGGTGAGAAACCCTAGTTTTTTTTGCTTCGGATGATTGTTGAGGAGGATTGGGGCAAACTTCTTCTTTTTAGGGTATTACTGAAGTGAAGTGAAGACAGTGTAATAAGTGACTGGGGAAAGAAAGAA
Organism: Papaver nudicaule; assembly: GCA_023529015.1. Lineage (NCBI taxonomy): Eukaryota > Viridiplantae > Streptophyta > Magnoliopsida > Ranunculales > Papaveraceae > Papaver > Papaver nudicaule. The sequence continues at coordinate 14,141 of JAJJMA010063763.1, forward strand.
GGAAGAAAGAAAGACTGAAGGCGGTTTACTGCTGTGATTCTTGAATAAACGGGAGAGTGGACTCGTTTACTACTGAGGGAAGGTTCTGTGTGTGAAAATGTATC
>JAJJMA010063778.1:590-12320 GCA_023529015.1 Papaver nudicaule
TTAGTAAGCAGTGGAGAACTCAAAAAGTACATCGCCAAAGATTCTGGGAGTGCCCAGAAGGCGGTGGAAAAGATATTCAGGGTTGAGATGCCCAGAGAGGCACAACATCTCGACTACAACACTATTACCCATTCTGTAGAAATGCCATCAGAATCATCTCTGGGGCAACATTCTTTGGAGAGAATCCATAAGAGAAATGCAAATGGGGAAGAAATATTCAGTATGGCTCTAGACCTCCCCATGGAGGAATGGATGAAAAGGCCAGTTTCATTCTCATCTTCTGAGGTACCCCAGAAGGGGAAGACTCACAACGATCCTCTGGTAGTGACCATGATGATCGGGCAGTGGGGCATCCCAAAGATTCTGGTGGATGGAGGAAGCTCCATAGAAATCCTGTTCTACAGCACATTCGTGAAGATGGGTCTGAAGGATGAGTGCCTAATCACCTCAACCTACATGGTATACGGATTCAATGGATCTTCCACTAAGCCCAAAGGAGAAATAACTCTGGAAGTACACGCTGGAAATATCATTACCTCTACGACTTTCTGTGTAGTTGACGTTGTTTCACCCTACTCTGCCATCATGGGCAGATGGTGGATTCATGGTATTAAGGGAGTTGCTTCCACTTACCATCAACGACTACGATTTCCCACCCCATAGGGAATAGCTGAGATCATGGGAGACCCCAGAAAAGCTAGATACTGCTCAAAAGTAGATGTGAGAAACTGTGTGGAAAAGGTTAACACTCCTAGAAACACCAAGAAGAGGATTCTGGAGCAGGAATGCCAGAAGGAAATCGATGAGTTCATCGAATGTTCCACCTCTGCAAGAGTAATGCGTCAAACAATCAACAAAAACAAGGGAATTGGGGACAGAGAAGAGGAGGAGGCCATTAGACTAGCTTGCCTAGAATCAATGGTCCAGAAACTCAAAGAAAAGACTGTCCACCAGGTCTCTGAAGATACCCAGATGGCTGATGCCTCTGGAAAGTTATAGCAATCAAAGGCTCAGACTGAATTAGGCCCCCAGAAGCCCGTATTCTACACGTCTGAGCCGACAAAGGAAGTGAATATAGGAGGCCCAGACGCACCAAAAATGGTCAAAATTGGGACGCTCCTAGATCCTGACCTTGAAGAAGAACTCGTAGGGATATTGATGAGATATGTCGACGTATTTGCATGGAAGATGGAGGATATGCCGGGAATCGACCCCGAATTATGCCTCAAACATCTGGGAATCCCAATAGACATAAGCCATCAGCATCTCCGAATCCATCCAGGTGTCAAACCTGTGAGACAGAAAATTCGAAAGATAACCCCAGTATATCAAGAAGCAGTCCAAAAGGAGCTTCAGAAGATGGAAAAGGCAGGAATCATTCGGGAGGTGCAGTACCCACTATGGATCTCCAATATGGTACTTGTCCCGAAGAAAAACAACGCTGGGGTACGGATATGCATCGACTTTAGTGATCTAAACAAGGCATGCCCCAACTAGTTGATGCTACCTCTGGGAATGAACGTTATCATTCATGGATGGTTATTCTGGATATAACCAAATCCCTCTGGCGCAAGAAGATGAAGAGCATACTGCATTTTTCACTCCCAATGGGCTGTACTATTACACAAAGATGCCATTCGGACTCAAAAATGCAGGGGCAACCTATCAGAGACTAATGTCCAAGTTGTTCTTGCCTTGGATTCACAATAATCTGGAGGTATATGTGGACGACATGCTTGTCAAAAGCAAACAGTCCAGACATCACGTCAGAGATCTGGAAGAGATTTTCGCTCAAATGAGGAAATTTCGCATGAAGATCAACCCACTCAAATGTGCATTTGGGGTCACCTCTGGGAAGTTCCTAGGTTACATGGTCACGAAGGATGGTATACAGGTAGACCCTGAGAAAGTCAGAGCTATCACGCCCTCACCAGTAACTCGGAAGGATGTCCAAAGGCTGAATGGAAGATTGGCTGCATTGGGGAGATTCATTGCAAGATCCTCCGACAAACTCAAGCATTTTTTCAACATTCTGAAGAAGGGCCAGAAGATGGTCTGGAGTATGGAATGTGAGGAGGCGTTCTACAACGTCAAAAAGTATTTGGCAACAATGCCTATTCTACAAAAGCCTGAACCGGATGAACCCTTGTATGTTTATCTGGCAGCCACCTCCTACTCTATCAGTGCAGTACTCTTACGCATCGTGGAAAGTGAGGAAAGGCCTATCTACTTCATCAGTAGAACTCTGGGGCCTGCCGAAAAGAATTACTCTAAGATTGAGCAGATAATTCTGGCGCTGGTATTTGCTTCTCAAAGATTGAGAACATACTTCCACGCTCACCCCATAACTGTGATCACCAAACTGCCCATCGATTCAGTACTCAGAAACTCTGAAAGGGCTGGTAGAATCTCAAAGTGAGGAGCTCAGATCAAACAGTTTGGAGTATAATACCAGCCTCAGACTGCCATCATAGCCCAAGCTGTCGCTGACTTCTTAGCAGACTTCCCTCTAGCAGAGGAGGAGGAACTCGAAGACATACCTGGTTTTGAGGATGAACTGGAAGACCCCCCAGAGCTTCTGAGGGCGGAAAATCCTACCAGGTGGGAAGTCTTTGTTGACGGGTCCAAGAACGCTGATGGGGATGGCATTGGAATGGTATTCACAACTCCTACTGGAAGAAGAATTGTACACAGCTTGAGACTCGAGTTTTCCACCACAAACAACATAACAGAATATGAGGCAGTCATACACGCTCTGGGGTTGATTTGTGAAATGGAGCTCAGAGACGTAAGGCTAACAAGTGATTCACAGCTAGTGGTAAGGCAGATGGAGGGAATATACCAAACTCTGGACCCATGCCTACAAGCCTACCACAAAAAAGCTCAGGAATACATAAACAAGATACCTGGTCTCGTGCTCAGACACATCTCTAGGAACAACAATCGACATGCGGATGCTCTGGCATACATTGCATCAATGTTGAATGACCCTAAGATTGCTAGCATCAGAGTAAACAGGGTTCTGCTACCCTCAGTACCTCTAAAAGAGCCAGATGCCCCAGAGCCAGAAGTGAAGGTATTCGCTACTGAGATGGGAGAAGAACAGTCCTTTGACGATGGACCCCCAGAAGAAGATTGGAGAATACATATTCACCAATACCTAGAGAAGAAAATACTCCCAGGAGAACCAGGATACAACCACAAAGTAGCCGCACGGTCTAAGAACTACAGGTTACGAGATGGAATCCTATACAGGCAATCTCCTCTGGGACCACTGCTCAGATGTCTCTCCAAGGAGCAAGGAATTGAAATTCTGAAGGCTATCCATTATGGGGACGCCGACAACCATTCTGGAGGGACGTCTCTAGCAATCAAAGCTAAAACATATGGATACTTCTGGCCACACATGCATGTGGACGCCAAAGAAATGTCCAGAAGATGTGAAGCCTGTCAAAGGTATGGCAAGAGAATCCATGCCCCAGCTACGGAACTACATTCTGTCACTAGCCCCTGGCCTTTTGCCAAGTGGGGGATAGACATAGTAGGTCCTCTGGAGACTGGAACAAAGAAAAGACGATTTCTGATTGTCGCGACTGATTACTTCACCAAGTGGGTAGAGGCGAAAGCTCTAGCTAACATACGTGACAAGGATGTATTCAAATCCATATTTGAACAAATCATCTGTCAGTTTGGGATACCTGCTGCCATAACCACAGACAACGGTGCTCAGTTCAGAGGGAAAGAGATCAACAGGTTATGTAACAACTTTGGCATCAAGAGAAACAAGTCTACCCCCATATATCCAGAGAGTAATGGCCAAGCTGAGGATCTTTCCGGCGACGGGATCTTCACCAGTGATTTATTTGACGACGGAAGTTTCATCACTAGCTACAAGAGATTTGAGCAAATCACTCCTATTTTGGGAGCATATCTTTTTATAGAAGAAAAACAAACAAAATGGTTGGAATATATTTCCGAGTATAACCATTCTTCCTCCGATTCAATCGGGTCTTATTCATACTTGTATTTGTCTTACTCCGTTAATCCTTCTCTTTCTTTTGTAGGATTTCTCGGTATTGTACTTCTACGGTATGTTCATGGTTCTTTGTATTCTCTTATTTTCGATCTTGAACTCAATGTAACCTCGAATTTCCATTAATGAAAAGGTTCTTTGATTTTCAAAAAAAAAAAAAAAAAGTGCAAAGCAACACTGTCCGTCACATCACATCCTTCTCCCTGCTATAAACCGCATTAGCTAGTCTCTTCGAAAAGCTTGTGCTGAATTCTGCTACATGTTGTCAAATTTAGTATGTATCTTATATCTACGAATTCATCTGTATAAAATCACTTTTCTTTTGGAAATACATCGATATAATCTCCAAAATTGATTAACGAACCATGAGATTTCGAAAAACAGTAAAAATAAAATAAAATTAAACAACATTTCACCGTTGGATTTGGCTTCAGATGTCTATTAAATTTGCCAATTTGTGTCACGTACAAACGTTTCTCTAGTGTGGTCACGGGTGGCTTGTACAGTATAACCCCTATAAAATAATAGTGTTGGGACCGGCAAAATTTATTATATTATCGCGATATTAAATAATATATAATATAATAATTATTAATTTAAATATTTTCTATTGCATCAAGAATCTATAACGACAAAAACTCTTCTAATCTAAATAAAAGTAAAGTATAAAATTCAATGTGACATCAACTTCAAGAAAATCCAAGTCTAATGATAATAAAAGTTCAAGATGAAATTAAATGTGACATCAATTTTAAGAAAAACCAAGTCACAATTGAATCATTCTTTACTAAAATACCATAATGTAAAATTAATTTTATATATTTTGTATTATTATTAATTTATATATCACATGGGACCTATATAAAGTTTTAAAAAATTATTAATTTATGGTTTTATTGAATTATTAATTTAGCACGTTGGCCCCGACTCGGGACCAGAAGAATTTATTATTTTAGCGCGAGTATTAATTTATCGCGGATTAATTTATAGGGGTTCTACTGTATATAAGGTTTTCAGTTGGTGCAGAATCATTCTATAACTACTTCAGTACAATACGCATTGAAAGCGAACCTCAAGTACAAACACATGTGACCAACCGTGGCCACAATTCCAATCAAAACAAATGCAAATATCTATCCTTTTTCATGTGGCACCGTTTTGTGATTTCCGAACTTTTAAATATTGGGGTAGATCTCCAAATTGCTTATCGACGGTTTTGGGTTGTCTATTTGGACGGTGTATCTAGAATTATTGATTCTCTTGTGTGACCCTTTAAGAAAAGTCACTAATCTAAATCAGTGTTTTAAAACCCAGTCCGGACCAGCCGGTTGGACTGGTAAACCAGTGATCCAGTTATTTTTTTGGGTTGGGTTAACACTGACCCAATAACTATGTTAAAAACCCTCTCTTTTGTAAAAACCAGTTGACCCGGCCGGTCCGACCGGTAAATTAGACGACCCAGTCCGGTCTAAACTGGTTCGATCCAATAAACTATGAAGTCTATCCGGGAAAAAAAAAACTTAAAATGCAATATTAGAACTTATAAGCTATTACTACTTACTTATTAGTTGTTATGTTTGATTTTTATGTTATTGATATCTAAACTCTTAGTATATGTGTGTCAGTGGACTTACGATGCATCAACTGTCTTTAACAATTGATTTTTATTGATTTCTTTCTATTACAAAAATGTTCTTAATGCTAGTGTTTCATCAATTTTTTTAGAAATACAGATATTACATGTTCTTAGGGTTTTAATATACAGTAAAAACTCCATATATTAATACTCTTGGGACCATACAAAATTATTAATATATAGAGTTTATTAATATATGGAGGTATACCAAATATATTTATAATTCTTACTAGCTTAATGTATGCTTATGTTATCGGATAATATATATACATATTAGGAGATAAATATAATATATATTTTGTAAAACTATTATTGAGAGATAAATATAATATCTCGGCATTTATTATGCATATATTATGTTGTATCAAATTAATACAGTATATGATTTACGCATCCGTAAGCTAAAAGATGCGGTAACAACCCAAAATATTACATTTTCTTCTCAAACAACTATAATAAATATTTAGTCCATCTTAAATTATGTTGTAACAAGATATGTATTTTTCAAAATAGTATCAATTATTAATATATAGAGGTAAATTAGTTAAGGCGGGACTGGAAAAACGTATTGATATTAAAATATGGAGTTTATTACTATTTGTAACTGGCCCAAATTGGGACTATAATTTTTTATTAATATATAGAGTTTATTAATATATGGAGTATCTATATATGGAGTTTTTACTGTAGTTGACCCAGCAAACCCGGGTTAAATCACTGGTTGAACCATATAACCCTGACCGAGTAGCTTTTCCGGTTCGACGTCCGGTCTGGGTTTTAAAACATTGATCTAAATTGGGCACTCCATAAACTATTCCCATTCCCGATGCACCACTCCATTCAATATCACACGCATACTCGCATTTACTAGCTATTTGATAAAGGAGACCAAGACCAACTCCTACACAATAGGAGTTCGTACTTAACATACATCTCATCGGAATTGTGACTAACAAGAAAATAATACATTTCAATGTGTTGTAATTAGTCATGTCGAATGTTATGCTTGTTCGAAGTATTTGCGTGGGAGCAACTGGATTGTTCATGAAAATGGCAAAAACTGACAAGTTTGTGTTGTTCTCTTACATGTAAACTGAACAATTTGAAAGCACATGCACAAATATATTAGTTGTATGAATAATTCCTTACGGACCGAGGGTTTTTCGGTCTCGGTCACCAATGTGAGAGGAACAGTGCCATAAGGGGACCCCCCTGCTAATTCAGGGGGGATCGGCTTTTGTGAGAGGGGTTTCTCGGTCTCGGTCATTTGCTTCGGTCCGTGTAGAATTGTTGTAGTTATATTGTACCAAGCCTGGTAATACATCAGAGGTAGCACCTCGAGTGACTCATGCTTCATACGGAAGTTTGGATGAATACAGATTTAGTTTTAAAAATATGGTCGGTCGGACTCTTGATTTTGGATACCACTCATGTTATCTAGCACCAGGTTGTCTTCTATAGCAGTAAAGTAAACTGAGACAATTAGACGAAGAACAGGTGTAAAGCAAAGCATCATTGTCGGTGATTTCCTTCTCTTGTTACCAATTGAATTTCCTTTTCTCGTTTAAAAACACGTGTCACCTACAAAAGTGTGGATAAAAATACTGTTCTTTTGGAAAGATAAAATGTAATCACCCAAGTTGGTTAATCAACCTAGCAAATTTGGGGGCGAGCCCAAATTTAATAGGGGCGAGCACTACTTCAAATATCCCACCCCAGTTTATAGGGGGAGCTAAAACTGTGTGCAAATACTAAAAAGTCCTTACACTAATCTTACTTCTAATTTAACTACATAACTAATCAAAAAACACCCAAACAAATACCCTCTTCTATATATCCTTATCAACAAACACTCTTCTTCTCTCTACTACATTTCTTACTCTCTAAAATTCATTTTCAAAAAAAAATTAACACATTCAAAATTCGGATTTTGAAGAAGCTTGGTTTGTTGATTAACTTACATTGTTGATTAACTTACGTTGCAAACAAATATAGTTGGTCAAACACAATCGAATAATGGTTTATTGGTTTATGTGAGAAGAGGAAGAAGAGGAAGAGTTTCATCAAGATCAAGTGTTGTGGAACAACCCGAGCTTGAAGAACCACAAGAACAACAACCCCAGCAGCCATTCATGGATGAGTCTCCAATTAGGAGGTTAGTTTACTACAAACACTATGATTCGCATGATAATAGTAAATTCTTTTGTAGTTACAGTAGAAAAATCGTCGAGGTAAATCTCAAATCCATGCCGATTCATCATGTTCTGGGTAAAACATTTGTAGAACTCGTCATGCTCGATATACATATCATGACGACTTGTTAAACTCGTAGAGGTTATATATAGATTCGTGACGATTGTTCATATTCTGGGTACGCAAAATTTCAAATCGTCATAATCAGAGAACTTATCCTGACGATTTTTTTCCAGTATTTCCTGCCGTATTTGTTTTGATTTATATGGTCGTAAAGTTTTAAGATAGGTATGTGACGATTTAGAGTTAGAAAAAGGAAAAATGATTTAACTTTACTTTCATAAGTCGTCACATTTTTATACGAAAGCATGACGATGTGTTTGTTAGGTAGTAAGTCGTCAAGTTGTTCATCCTTACCGTGACGATATTGATGCATGGTCTTTGTTATGCTATACAGCCTTGGAGAGACAAATGCTCCACAGAGTGAGCTAGTTCCATTACCACTCCCACTACTAACCGAGGAAAACGTTGCTGAACATAACTTTGTTTTCATACCTTTGTTTTCATACCATTGTTTTCAACACATAATGTAGTCAATCTTCGACGAAAAAGAGTTGGTGACATGGAACCGTTGCTTCGTTGTTTTTGTTCAACCTGTCTAAGGGTGATACGCCACAACAACATGATTGAGAGATCTGGGGATGTAACCATATCTGGGCGTGTTATCAATCCTAATGAGTGAACTTAGAACAATCTTTCCTTAAAGTGTTTTCAATTTCTTTAGTTGTTGAATTACTAAATTGTTAGTTAAACTTTAGTTCCCTAAATTCTATGTAGTTGGTTTTTGTGCTCTCATACATTCTACATATTATCATGTGAGTGATGATTTTGTTATTTTGTCGTACCTTCCACCAAATTGTCATAATATTAACCACAACCTTGACAATATAGTTTACATGGAGTTTGTTATTTTTTCTATCCTCGAAGAGCTCAGCCATCCTCGGTATCCATTTAGTTCAGAGGTTGATCATGAACCCCCACGACATCAAATGAATGAACTCATTGATCGACCTCCCCCACGACGATTGCGGGGGGATTATGTTTCTGAATATCTGCCTGGCCCCAGTCATCGTCAATATCCAGTAATTCCATTTACTTCTGAGCTTTATCATCAAAACCCACCACCGATTCGCGAGGATGATCCACGTGTGATTCATCAACGTCATTTGTATACACTACGTCAGGGAAAGCCCCACTATAGCTGTTGTTGTATTGAATGTGATAGGGTTGTACGCATCAACATGATTCGCGGCCGAAAGATGGTGGATACGAAGGGACGACGCGTCTTTAATCCCTATGAATGAATGAACTTATCGCAACCTTTCCCTACGTATTTTGTATTAGCTTTAGTTGTTGAATTGGGTTATTTTGTTTGTTGAATTAGTTGAACTTTTCTATTAAGTTAAGATGGTATGCATAACCACTACTACTTGAACCAATTTCTTGATTGCATATGGCCATATTGATCGATAGGGTAAAAGGAATGTTTGAGGTAAAAGATGAACAATTGGGACGGTTTAAATGCCTAAGTCGTCAAGGATATAAAATCGTATGTGACGATTTTACTGATTTACCCACAAGTCGTCATATTAGGAACTCACCCATGACGATTTGGGTCCTTCAAAATTCCCTTCTCTGCCCGAAATTTGCCTAAACTCGTCATGGTTCAACAAGATAATATGACGATTTTTGGTTTAAGTCGTCATATTATTAGCTAAAACCATGACGATTTAGGTCCTTCCAAGTTCCCTTCTCTGCCCGACATTCCCTAAACTCGTCATGGTTCAACGAGATAATATGACGATTTAAGGTTTAAGTCGTCATATTATTAACTCAAACCATGACGATTTAGGTCCTTCCAAGTTCCCTTCTCTGCCCGAAATTTGCCTCAACTCGTCATGGTTTGGACCCATAAGTATGACGATTTGGTATTCATCCGTCATGGTTTTGGCAGTTACCTTGACGATTTGGGTTGTGATCCTTTGAACTTTTGAAGACACTGAACTCAAAACACGATGTAGTGCAGAAAACACTTACAAAAAAGTTATAAATACGTAATAAAGCGTTATCGGTTATCGCCCAAAGTTACAAAACATAGTTTTTCAAACAACACACGCGCACTACTTGTCAGGAATGTTAATACTACGCAAAGCGTTATCGGTTATCGCCCAAAGTTGCAAAGAAAACTCGTAATTCTTCTTCCACTCCAGAGCACTTAAGGTAAAAGTACCTTTGGAATTATGCAGGTGCACCGGTGGTAGCGGACACTTGTCCTCGAGCTTCAACCCTATAAAATGGCGTTCCTTCACAAAAGCCATAACAATTCTTCTATTCTGATTCTCCGGTGTGCAAACTGCCTTCGAGGGGATAAATGTGAAACTCCCTGAAGGAAAGATAGGAGTGAAGGAGTGAACAACACAGTGAAAAGTATCCGCTAAAAGTTGGCCACACTAAGGCATCTTCATCCAATATTTATAGCAAGCAGTCTTAGCTCGCTTACGTCCTTTCACACTAGACATCAACTCCTTGAATTTATAATCTTGAACCATCGTGTCGCTTTGAAACATCAAATCAATATACATTTCCTTGTCCTTCAGTAGTTGAGCGGCCATCTCTGCCCTTACATATTCTACCTGGCTCAACCCCATCGCATCCGCCTCATCAAAATGCCCCAAATGTTCACAAGCAACGTGGTAACCACAATGTCCATCCCCATCGACGTCGTCATGTGATATGACGAAATCACTGATGATCCAAGGGATGTCCTCCATATAGTTTTTGTAAATTGTATGAATGGTCCTCAATGGTCTTCCGGTGTTTGCATCCCTGGGGGTCTTCATTGGTCCAACCTCAATTACGATTGTTTGCATTCCGCGTTGGTTTGACTGTGGAGTGCACAATTCCTCATTACCGACCGTTGGAGCACTTCCTACCCACAATGACACTAATGATGTTCCCACTCCTTGAGTTGTTTCTCTAACCTTGGATAGAACTTTTTCTTTTGGGTCAGCAGAACTCTCTTGGGTAAGCACCATCTTCCGTCCACTCTTATGCTTCTTCTCCCCCGCTGTGTACCCGGCTTCCACTAACTCTGCTAGGGTGGGGTTTCTCTTAGTACTTTTTTGAAACTTCTTTTCCTTCCTAATTTCACTAAAAGAGGTTGCGCTGATTGGTCTACCAATTGGTTTTTTCTATCTCTGGTTCTTCAGCAGTAGTCATCACCAAATTAAGGGAAAGAATGGTGCGTTCACGCAAAGCTAGTTTACTCACATGATTCATGGTTGGGTATGATTCAACTATTTCACGATGCACATCGGTGTCGACCCAAGATTGTGTATCCTCGAATGTAGGAGCAGGAATGAATTAGAGTTGCTTCCAAAAGGGATGAATATCCTCGAGCGGAACATGGTCTTCATATCTACCGAGGCGATAAAGACACGGAAGTCCTATACCGATCATCGTCTTACATTCACAAACTTGCACGATACCTTGCTCTTCCATCTTTTTGAAAATAGCACGTTGCTCCATCATATAATTTATCGCCCAATGCGATACTCGGAACATAATATAACGAAGAAATCTCTTCTCCTCCTCATTATAACTGATGCAAAACGAGTTCCTACTCTTTCCCATTTCCTTTTGAATCTTCCACAAATCATGATTACTATACTCATGGATACCTTCTTGTAACGTAACAACCCCATTGTGACATACCTCGAGCATCCTCTTCAAACGACCATGAGCTCCCTCAACCATACTCGTTGCCTCATTCTTGAAATGAGGATAATCATAGGTCCATGCATAAACA
>JAJJMA010063811.1:111-13974 GCA_023529015.1 Papaver nudicaule
AGGCTGTAACGCCAAAGGCATAAAACGCCAAACAGGCTGTAACGCCAAAGGCATAAAACGCCAAACAAATAAAAAAGTCCTCGAATGGCAGGCACAGAGCCGATGATCATATAAATCGTAAGGGCCCTACGAGTTATATGGCACGGTCCTCTACCCACAAGACACCCCGATAGCGGTGGGCACTTTGAATCAAGGCTACATAAGCCGACGATACATTCGTACTCACTACCAAACGGCCACGGGGAGAAAACGTCCTCGGGCGCCGAGGGGACAATAAATGGGATTAACATCTACCTATAGAGGAAGATGGAACCCCGAGGCAGTTGATTTGCTTGCATACACAAGTAAATTACTCAACCAAGGGACCTACTCAAAAACGAAAAAACAGTCCCGAGGAGGGGCAAAAGCATTCTAACAAAAATAAATTCTTCATATATATATATATATGTGCAAAAAATGCAGGAAATGAAGCGCGAAAGCTAAAGGCGCACATACACGCAAAAAGGAGCGAATTCAGTCACAAAAGAAAAGCACAGTTGTATAAGCTAAAGGTGTGAGCTATCTTTTGAATAATCGGCACCATCACGAGGACCTTCTTCGGAACCCTGACCATCACGGGTCCCCTCGGCGACACTATTAATACTCCTAGAATCACCACCTTGAGCAGCATCGTCGCCATTACCACCACTAGCTATCCTCAAAAAATTCTCCAGTAGGCCCCTCCTTCGAAGCTCTTCTCTAGCTAAGAATGCATAAACTTCTCGCGGGAGCAGATATTTGTCAATAGGAGAAATAACGTCCGAATCCCGCGCGCCAATAGCACCATAAGCAGGGGGTTCAACACCAATGGTTCTAAAAAGAAAACGACCATGCTTTCGGCAGGCCCTACTTGTAGCAAAGGCATTGGCAATAGCAGACTGAGAAAGAAGTTCTCCTACGGCCTGACCATGTCTCAACTCATGACGCACGAGGCCAAAACCGACCACCAGATCCCTTATACGAGCTTCATGTCTAAGACGAAGTTCCTTCTCTTGGGATAGTAGTTTAGTGTGATGTGACACTTCTTCGGCACGACGCCTGCGTTCCAACTCGAGCTCTTGAGCAACCCTAGCCGACTCAGCAGAGCGGTGCTGGCGTTCTTCGGATAATTCTTTAGTCAACCGATTAACTTTCCTCTCAGCTTCCAACTTCAGCTCGGACTCAGTCACCAGTTGACTCGCGGCTTCGTTCCTCGTTACCTCGGCGTCGATAACCTTCTTCTTCAAATTAGCCTCGATGCCTGAGAGCGAAAACAACAAACATAAGAATGACAACACAGTGGCCTACTTAGGGCTGCGACGTAAAGCAGAAAAGCGAAAATTTGGGTTAGCTCCCTACTCTCTTTAACAACCACATATTCAGTAACTTGCTGCTGACTAGTAAAACGAGGCACAGAGGCATTCTTTCGGATATCCTCAGAGGTTATGACCCCGCTTTTAGCAATCTCTATTCGGTACTCGTCAACAAGAGCAGCAGTCTGAGCATTTGTTTTATTTGCCCGGGCTAGCTCTCGGCATTTATCATTCAAACTTTTACTCAAAGTATCTTTCGCAGTAGTCAGCTCCTTATTAACATTCTGCAGTGTAGACAGTTGCACCTTTAACTCCCTAACCCTCCCCTCCAATCTATCAATTAAAACCCTACCCGAGGCACTGATCGACCTCTCTAAACGAGCTGCATCTCGCTCTTGTTGCAGTCGATCCACATCCATTTGGAAAAAGTGATTTTCTCGAGACAGTATTGTATTTCTATTCGTCATTTCCTCAAGAAGGCGCTTGCCTTGATCCACCTTCTTCCTCTCATTCACATAAGTACTCTCGGCCTCCTGCCGTTTCAGCCTATAATAATTTACATCTTCTAAAGCTCTATCCCTCTCCTCCAACAGCATTGCGAGATCAGCAAGATAGCCTTTGTTGCTTGAAGCAACATAAGATGACTGTCGGCAATTTCGAAGCTGATCAATAGTCAATTGATTCTCCTGAAGTTTTTTCTCTAACTTCTCCAGCTCGCCTTTTCAAATACAAGCAGCAAACCTGTCTTAGGCAAGGCTGCCGAAAACATATGCTCCCACCAAAGCAAAATAAGAAAATAAGGGACTTACATATAGACTGATTCTTCGCTTCAGCACTGCGAACTTTCTCCTGGGCAAGCTCCTCCTGCATCCGATGAAATTCTCGTTCGAAATACTCGGTTTCACCAGCTTTATCAAAACTGTAAGCCAAAAGACCAGTGGAATGATAGTCGCCCTAGTAAAAAATAGCACAAATAGATTAACAAAACACTTCAGCAACATCAACATGAACAGCAGACAAACGCAACTCACCGCTTGAGCCATGGCTAAATTCTCTTCATAAGACAGGGGAGGATGACGAATATTATACTCGGCCCGAGGACAATCACCGCTGAAGAGATCGCCAAGCTTTTTGCAGAAATCTGGGTCTACGGGCTGCCCTAAAGGATCCGAGGCATGAGCCTCAAAGCGAGCCGAAACCTCGGTAGAAAATTCACCAGGGCAATAATTCTCGTACAAAACTTCCTTGAACCTCTCGGCAGTATAAGATTGCTTGTATTTGCAAGCATAGCTGGGAGCAGGCGGAAACACCGAACTTTGTGGAAAGCTGGCGACAAGCTGCATGGCAGGATCCATCTCAATATATGAACCATCCTCTTGGGGGCAAAGGAGGTCCACTGGTGTAATAATCATATCCGAAGGAAGAACAGAAGATTCTCCAAGAGCATTGGCGCAGACTCCTACTGCAGAGGCAGGGGCACTAGTCAAATCCGTCGGCGCAGAAGCAGTTAAAGGAATAAATTCCAAGGCAGCGCTAGAACTCGAAGTCCCAGGAATTACAGCCGAGGCAGAGGCACCACCAACGACGAAGGAAGGAACAGCCCGAGGGCTTGTAGCATTCATTTCCTCGTCCTCCATCTCAGTCACCTTCGATGTTGAAATGTCCTGGCGAACATCCAGAGTATCTTTTGGAGAAGCCATAGCAGCTTGGCGACGGTTAGTTTGAAACCCCTTCAGCATTACTTGCAAGGCAGCTTTTTTCAGCGGCCGAGGAACTTCAGAATTTCCCCCATATCTAATCTTCATCAAATCGCGACTGCGCTTTAAGGCACCTAAAGGCTGTCCCTGCAGATAAGGACCCGTCTTCCTCAGGAAACAAACAGAGGCAAGTATGAATACTTCGGGAAAGGACGAGAAAGTATTTGTTACCTGTTGCATAGTCTCCTCATCAGACCGAGGACGCTTTAAGGTGCCCGAAGACCCAACAGCGACATCCTTCCCCTTATCTGAAAAAGAGCAAGGCAACCTCCTGTCCTCGTCAGGGAAGCAAATAGAGAACAAGTGTCGAGTCTCAAATTCGTGACCCATCTCGAATTCAGTCCGAACGATGAATCGGCCAGAGTCTTTCCAGCCTCGGAGTATAGGTCCCTTGAGAAGTATAGGCTCCGAAGACCAGTCTTCGTCCATAGAATAAACTAAAGCTTCGGGAAGAATGTTTTGGCTACCTGCCACCATCCGAAAGCTAACTCCGAAAGGAGCTAATTCATTATCTACAGTCAGAAAGGGCTCGTAATGCTTAAAGAAGTTCTCGGCATTGTAATAATATCTCGCTGTGGATTCGGCAGGGATATTATTCTCAGACCGAAGAACCCATTGATTAATAAGATAAATGGCGCTACAGGTAAGTTGCATCACGCCTCGAGGTGGATAAAGAGAGCAAATAATCTTAAGAAACAAAGGATTATCGGATCGATAGAGAGGAGGAAGTAATCCAGCGGTAATTTGGTGAATCGTCACTACCAGAACATCTTCGTTGCACTGATACTTTTCGACTAGTGCCGGAGTTAGTCTGGGAGAATCAAGGGACTCAATCCGAAAACCCCTCTCCTCAGGATATAAACCATTCAGCCTTGAAGAAAGGGCTTCGATTGCAGAGACAGATGACATGGAAAAGGATGAAAAAACAGGAAAAAAGCAACACCACCGGTGACGGAAGTAGCAGAGGCAACCGGAAAACAAAGGAGGAAGAAGGGAAAATCCTAAAGAAGTCAACTTTATGAAAGAAAAGATCACTTACAACAATGGGTTGAAGAGAAAAGGGTGGAAAAATCGTTCGATATGAAGTTATAGGTGAAAAGATTTCCACGGGAAGAGGCCGCCGGCGCCAAGGAAGATGAAAACGAAAGGTCTAAAAGATTTTTAGAGGGAGAAACGAAACTTAAATAGTGAAGAGACCGGCTCAACCGGTCAGAAGGTGAAATGCCGCTAGCCTAGGAGAACGTGTCGTGAAGGAAAATACACACGTGGCAAGAAGTAGGGATACTCGACAGAGATATGGCATAAGGGGAATTTCCTCTCCTCGCATCTTCGATACAAAGAAATGAAAGAGGCAAACTGTAGGGGGTAAAAACCCCTCGGACCAAGTGTCTCGCATCCAGGAAGTAAAGCCACACCGAAAGGATTAAGCAGCGATGATTCGGACTGATAAAGGAAGAGAGGCTACACTTGAGCGAAGTAAAGACTCGGAGTGGAAAGGATTCAGACTACGTCAAAGGACCGAAGCTCGATATTCAGCCTCGGAGTGTAAACCGCCTTACTCGACAGAAACTGACACCACCACGATTGAGTCTTTTGTCTTTATTAGCTGTAAACCACCCAAGCTCGGCCTATATAAAGCGAGTTTGGAAAACGTTGTAAGGGTTGGATTCTTGTTTGGTTGAGCCTAAGTAGCAAGAAGGAGATTAGGTTTGTAATCTCCTCTGGTTCCTTAGGGTTTAATTCATGTAATCTCAGCATCAGTAATACTCAGAAAATCTTCTTATATTCTGTCTTTACTATTTGAATAAGGTCTTTAATTACTGTTCATATCACCTTCGGTATTGTTCTTATGGTCTTCGTACCATCGATTCTCATCTAAATACTGTATGTGCGAGTAGATCTGATGGCTTTAGTACCTTGAGTGCTTATGCAGATTTTCTACTCGTACAGTTTGGCGCTAGAAACAGGGATGATTAAAACAACTTAGGGTTTGCCTGTGAATTTTCGGGTTTTCAAATTTTTTGTTTTATTTTCTTTATAATCTTCTCCAGAGATTTTTTTCAAAAGTTTGTTTTCATGAAAGTAGCTCCCGTAACTTAAACATCTAAATGACCTTAAAGGCTTTAGTGTGTTTAAGAAATTTTTTGAGCATAGCATCAGATGACGAAGTCATCCATTAAAGAGTTCTTATAACCTCGGTATGATAAAAT
This sequence comes from Papaver nudicaule, assembly GCA_023529015.1. NCBI lineage: Eukaryota > Viridiplantae > Streptophyta > Magnoliopsida > Ranunculales > Papaveraceae > Papaver > Papaver nudicaule. The sequence goes on from JAJJMA010063811.1 coordinate 5,410, forward strand.
AGATCTCCGAGAGACTTTAAAACTCCCGCAGTGAAAAATCCAAGCGAAAAATCAATTTGTGCAGAATCTCAAAATCCATTTTAGGATTTTCAAAACCCATGTTATTCGTCAAAATCCATTTTAGGGTTTCAAATATTCATGTTATTTATCAGAATCCATTTTAGGGTCCTAAAATTTCATAATACACATCAACATCCTTTATAGGGTTTTCAAACTTCATAATATACATCAAAATCCATTTTAGGGTTTTAAGATTTCATAGTATACATCAAAATCCATTTTAGGGTTTTCAAATTTCTTGCTACATTTGGAAATAAAAATGCATAAAAGAAACAAGACGAAAAAGCATGATTTGAGCTACAAGACAAAATAAACAGTTAGAGATATATCTAAAAGGGGCAAATAGAACATTCAGTTTCGTCTGAAAAATTAGTTGCAGAGTAGATTTACATGGCCGACAAAGTACATTGCGCTAGCCGCCTTGGACCTCACGGGTTTTTTGTTTCTTGATAGGTCATTCTCAAGATGGCTTCCCAATCGGAACACGCTCCGAAGCAGCGAGTAGGGTCCTCGAGGCAAGGCACTGGATCATCCAGACAGCACAACACCAGATTCTCGACCAGTAAAGGATTATCTCCCGAGGTAGCGGCTAGCACAGTCCAGCATCGAGAAAACGTACAGGAGGATGAAGTGTTTATGGAAGATTTAGGTCCCGACGGAAACGGATTTCCAGAGGCCGAAGAGCCGCGCCAACAGCAAATACCAGAAGAAAATGGTGAGCATAAGGAAGATGAGAACGAAGAATCTGATCCTGAAGATGAAACGCCCGAGCAACAACCTAACGAAGAAAATACAGTCAGAGCTGAACAATTTAGAAAGCTAGTCTCGAAAAACAGAAAAATAAGAAAGCTAAAGAAACAGCTGGCTGAGGCAAACAAAAAAGTGGCGGAAAAATCGGCGTCCAACTACAAGGGAGGCAGCGAGGGACACTCTCGCCCAGGCAACACATCTCGGCCGAAGGAACCCTCCGAATCCAAAACATACACAAAGGTTAAGGGTGCAAGTAAAGGTCATGGAATCACGGTGTCAAGTAAAAAGACCGCACCTCCAGAGTACACAAAGGCAAGCATGCATACATTCATCGAAGGTCACTCAGCGAAGAAGGATGCCGAGGCAAGAGCCCTACAACAAGTAATGATGGATCAAATTAAAGCACTCCGAGCGGAAATTTTTGACAATCAAATTCAATCCAGTGACAGGATAAAACTCACTAAAGCTATGAATGATGTCAACCGGTCACCACTAAGTCCAGAAATTCTTTCATTACCTATTCCAATAAAATGCACGATGCCCACTTTCACCTCCATCTTTGACGGATCAGGAGATCCTACTGTACATGTCAAAATGTATCTCCGAGTTTTTCTGGCCTACGCCGACAGAGATGAAGTGCTCTGCAAGTATTTCCCCTCTAGCCTAAAAGGAGAAGCCCTCGCTTGGTATGACAACCTCGCAGCCGGTTCGATCTCATCTTTCGAGGAGCTCTCCAAAGTTTTTATACTACACTTCCTCTATAACAACTCATCGAAGCCTGGGGTAGAGAAGCTATTCAGCATTCGGGAACGTCCAGGGGAGTCAACTAAAAGTCTAACAAGCAGGTGGACCGAGCAGTGCGTCGAGGTAGGAAATGGAGCCACGGAAAGGGATAAAGTACGAGCTTTCCTTAACGCTCTCGACAAAAACAACCCTCTATACGATAGACTCTTCTCGAAGAACCTCGAAACATTGAAGGACCTTCGAAAGTATCAAAAGGAACGAATCACCCTGGAGGAAATAAAAGAGCAGGCAGCGCTAGGAAAAGAAACAATTCTAAAGCAGGTCCACTCCATCAACAATTTATCGCTTGAGGAGCGAGGACAAGCAGCAAACACCCACTTCGGAGACATGACAAAGCGAGAAAGGCAGGATGACAGTGGTAGATATGGGACCGAAGGAAAATTCGGCGATGGAAAATACCATGATAACCGAAAGTACAATGACAACCAAGGAAACAACCCTCGGGGTGTGTTCGAAGGAAGTAACAATCAGCAAGGGCAGGGCAACAGAAAGTTCGGGACGACCAAGCCGGGATTTCCAGCGTTCCATGACAGAAAACTCCCCAAGCTCTGTGTTCCCATCGAAGATGCCCTTCGAGCCATTGAGCAATCTGAATTCGCCGGCGAGATACGGTACCCTAGAAGCAGAGGCAACCAGCCGAAGCATACCAAGAACTCAAGGGACTACTGCCAGTTCCATAAATTCCATGGACACACCACTGAGAACTGCGTCACAGCGCAGGATCAAATCTACTTCTTTATCGCTAGAGGACAATTTAAACACCTTCTGGAGTTGCCACAGCCACCTCCTAATCAACCGCTACCCCAGGAAGAGCAAAAGCAGGAGGCATACGTAATCACCATTGACAGAGATATTCCTAGGTTCGGAGCCTGTAATTCGATAGTTCATACGAAAGGACTAGAAGGGATCCAGACCGGGCGTATCCACAAAATGGACTTGGATGGACAAGAGATATTTAGTGTGGTCACGAGGGCTCGTTTGGAGGAATGGCAGAAGCAGCCAGTATTCTTTTCGGTGGCAGACATCCCCAATGAGGGCCGGCTGCATAACGACCCTTTGGTTATTACCCTTCAAATGGGGAAGGTAGCCATGCCTAAAGTATTGGTGGACCCTGGGAGCTCGGTGGACATACTATTCGGACAAACCTTCGACAAAATGAAGGGCAAGAAAGCTGCTCTAGTGCCTTCGGTTTATAATATATTTGGTTTTAATGGAAAGCCGTCGACGCCCCGAGGAGAGTTAATGCTCACAGTTCATGCCGGTAGCGAGAAACATCCAACTTTATTCTGCGTGGTGGACATCGAATCCCCCTACAACGCCATTGTCGGAAGACCATGGCTGCATAGCATCATGGGAGTTGCATCCACTTTGCATCAAAAGATTCGGTTTCCAACGCCAACTGGGATTGCTGAAATCCGAGGCGACCCTTCCGAGGATAGGGCATGCCACCAAATCGAGGTACAAGCAAGAGAAGCAAATAAGGAATGCCCGGAACAAATAAAGAGTCCGAAGATATCGGACGAGAGTATTGAACAGTTCATAGCTGACGTCGAAGCCGGGATGTCAAGCATAAAACAAGGAGGCAAAAAGAGCCAGCATCTGGAGAACAGGGAACAATTCGTCGTGGCAGAGTGCAACCTCCAAACCCCGAGTGAACAATCTGGCGAGTCCAGTAAAAGCAGCAGCGATCAACATGAACCATTCTGGGTCGGCCCATTAGTCATTGAAAGACAACTTGGCAACGACACTTACAGCTTAATTAACCTTGAAGGACAAAAGTTGAAAACCCCAGTGGAGGGGAGACACTTGAAACATTTGGCTTAAGAAAATAATTCCATTTGTAAGCAACATCCGAAGAGGTTAAATAAATGAAAAATAGCACTCATTGATGCAGATCATATCGAAGTCAAACTCCAAATACCGCAAATACCATCGCTGTACGAGTAGAAAATCTGCATAAGTACTCGAGGTACCATATCCATCAGATCTACTCGCACATACAGTATATAGTGGTTTAGCAGTCCGAAGACATCAAGAACAGCATCGAGGATGCGATGAACAGTGATTTAGCACTAAGTAAAACAACCAAGATCAGATAAAGAAGACTTTCTGTGTATTACTAATGCTGAGATTACATGAATAAAACCCTAAGGAACCAGAGGAGATTACAAACCTAATCTCTCTCTTGCTACTTAGGCTCAACCAAACAAGAATCCAACCCCTACAACATTTCCCAAACTTGCCTTATATAGGCCGAGTTTGGGTGGTTTACAGCTAATAAAGACAAAAGACTCAATCGTGGTGGTGTCAGTTTCTGTCGAGTAAGGCGGTTTACACTCCGAAGCTGGATCTTCGGCTTCGGTCCTTCGACGTGGTCCGAAGCTTTCGTCCCCGAGACTATACTTCGCCTGTACGTAGCTTCCTTTCCTTTATCAGCCCGAGACATGGCTATCGCCATTCTCGGTGTGGTTTTCTCGGCATGATTATGTTCCTTGGATGCGAGACACGTGGTCCGAGGGGTTTTTACCCCCTACAGTTTGCCTCTTTCCTTTCCTTGTATCGAGGATGCAAGGAGAGGAAAACCTCTTGCCACCTCTTCGTCGAGAATCCTTACTTCCTGCCACGTGTGTATTTTTCTTTGCGACACGTTCTTCAAAGCTCATGGCCTTTCACCTTCTGACCGGCAGAGTCGGTTTCTTCACTATTTAAGTTTCGTTTCTCCCTCTAAAATTTTTAGACCTTTCGTTTCACCTTCCTTGGCGCCGGCGGCTTCTTTCCGAGGAAATTCTTTTGTCCTGAACTTCATATCAAACGGATCTTCCACCTTTTTCTCTTCAACCCATTGTTGCAGGCTATCTATTCTTTCATAAAGTTAACTTTTTTAGGTTTTTCCCTTCTTCTTTCTTCGTTTTCCGGCTGCCTCTGCTATTTCCGTCACCGGTGGTGCTATCTTTTTCCTGTTTTTCCATCCTTTTCCATGTCGTCTGCCTCTGCAATCGCAACCGTTTCCTCAAGGCTGAATGGTTTGTATCCTGAGGAAAGGGGCTTTCGAATCGAATCCCTTGATTCTCCCAGAATTACTCCGGCGCTGGTCGAAAAGTATCAATGCAGCGAAGATGTTCTGGTAGTAACTGTTCATCAGATTATGGCTGGATTACTTCCTCCTCTTTATCGATCTGATGACCCTTTGTTTCTTGAAATTATCTGTTCTCTTTCTCCACCCCGAGGCGTAATGCAACTTACCTGTAGCGCCATTTATCTTATTAATCAATGGGTTCTTCAGTCTAAAAATAACACACCTGCCGAATCCACAGCGAGGTATTATTACAACGCTGAGAACTTCTTTAAGCATTACGAGCCTTTTCTGACTGTGGATAACGAGGCGGCTCCCTTCGGTGTTAGCTTTCGGGTGGTGGCAGGTAGCCAAAACGTTCTTCCCGAAGCCTTAGTTTATTCTTTGGACGAAGACTGGTCTTCGGAGCCTATACTTCTCAGGGGACCTGTTCTCCGAGGCTGGAAGGACGCTGGCCGATTCATCATTCGGACTGACTTCGCGATGGGTCATGAATTTGAGACTCGTCATTTGTTCTCTATTTGCCTTCTCGACGAGGAGAGGAGGTTGCTTCGCTCTTTTTTGAGCGAGAAGAATGTAACTGTTGAGTCTTTGGGCATCTTAAAGCGTCCTCGGCCTGATGAGGAGACTATGCAACAGGTAACAAATACTTTCTCGAATTTTTCCCTAAGTATTCATACTTGCCTCTGTTTGTTTCCTGAGGAAGACGGATCCTTATCTGCAGGGACAGGTTTTGGGAGCCTTAAAGCGTAGTTGTGATGTGATGAAGATTAGCTATGGGGAAAATTCTGAAGTTCCTCGGCCGCTGAAGAAGGTTGCCTTGCAGGTAATGTTAAAGGGTTTTCGGACTAGCCGTCGCCAAGATGTTATGGCTCCTCCCCAGGAGACTGTAGGTATTCACCAGGAAATTCCGTCATCAAAGGTGATCGAGATAGAGGACGAGGAGATGAATGCGACAAACCCTCGTACTGCTCCTCCCCCTATTGTTACCGGCGCCTCTGCCTCGGCTGCAATCCTTGGGGCTTCGAGTGTTAGTGTTGCCTCGGAATCTGTTCCTTCTACTTCTTCTATGTTTACTGATTTTGTTAGTACCCCTACTGCTGACATGAGGGTTTGTGTCAATGCTTTTGGAGAATCTTCTGTTCTCCCTTCGGATACTACTGTTACACCCGTGGATCTCCTTTGCCCACAAGAGGATGGTTCATATATTAAGGTGGAGCCTATCATGCATCTTGCCGCCAGTTTTCCACAAAGTTCGGTGTTTCCGCCTGCTCCCAGCTATGCTTGCAGATACAGACAATCTTATACTGCCGAGAGGTTCAAAGAAGTTCTGTACGAGAATTATTGCCCTGGTGAATTTACTACCGAGGTTTCGGCTCGCTTTGAGGCTCATGCCTCGGATCCTTTAAGGCAGCCCTTGGACCCCGACTTCTGCAAGAAGCTTGGTGATCTCTTCGGAGGTGACTGTCCTCGCGCCGAGTATGACTTTCGCCATCCTCCCCTGTCCTACGAGGAGAATTTGGCCATGGTCCAGGCGGTGAGTTGTGCTTTTCTTCTGTTCGTGTTGACGTTGCTGTGAATGTTTTGTTGATCCTTTTGTGCTACTCTTTACTAGGGTGACTATCATGCCACCGGCCTCTTGACGCATAATTTTGATCAAGCTGGCGAGACCGAATATTATGAACGAGAGTTTCATCGGATGCAAGAGGAGCTTGCCCAAGAAAAGGTTCGCAGTGCTGAGGCGAAAGAACAGTCAATATGTAAGTTTACTTATTTTCTTATTTGTTTTGTCGAGAGCAAATGTTTTCGGCAACCTTGCCTAAGACAGATTTACTGCTTGCATTTGAAAAGGCGAGCTGGAGAAGTTAGAGGAAAAACTTCGGGAAGCTCGATTAGCTAATGATCAGCTTCGGAGTGACCGTCAGTCAGCTCAACTTGCCTCAAGTAGCGAAAGCTATCTTGATGACCGAGCGACACTATTGGAAGAGAGGGATAGAGCCCTAAAAGACGTAAGTTACTATAGGCTGAAAAGGCAGGAGGCCGAGAGTAATTATGTGGATGAAAGAAGGAAGGTGGATCAAGGCAGGCGCCTTCTCGAGGAGATGACGAATAGAAATACAATACTGTCTCGACAAAATCACTATTTCCAGATGGATGTAGATAGACTGCAACAAGAGCGAGATGCCGCTCGTTCAGAGAGGTCGGTCAGTGCCTCGGGTAGGGTATTGATTGATAGGTTAGAGGAGAGGGTTAGAGGATTGAAAGTGCAGGTGTCTACACTGCAGAATGCTAATAAAGAGCTAACTGCTGCGAAGGAACTTTTGAGCAAGAGTTTTAATGATAAATGTCGAGAGCTAGCTCGACAAAATAAGACAAACGTTCAGACTGCTGCTCTTATTGACGAGTACCGAATAGAATTTGCAAAAAGCGGGGTTGCTGCCTCTGAGGATATCCGAAAGAATGTCTCGGTGCCTCGCTATACTAGTCAGCAGCAAGTTACTGAATATGTGGTTGTGAAAGAAAGTAGGAAGCTAACCCACATTTTCGATTTTCTTCCTTACTGGAATTCTAATTCGGTCGCTGTTTTTATTCTTATGTTTACTGCTTTTCCTTCTCAGGCATCGAAGCTAATTTGAGGAAGCAGGTTGTCGATGCTGAGGTAGCGAGGAACGAAGCCATGAGTCAGCTGGTGACTGAGTCTGACAAGAAGTTGGAAGCTGAGAGGAGAGTTGAGCGATTGGCCAAAGAATTATCCGAAGAACAGCAACATCGTTCTGCGGACTCGGCTAGGGCTGCTCAGGAACTTGAGTTGGAGCGTAGGCGTCGTGCCGAAGAAGTGGCGCATCACACTAGACTATTATCTCAGGAGAAGGAGCTTCGTCTTAAGCATGAAGCACGCATAAGGAATCTGGTGGTCGGTTTTGGCCTCGTTCGTGATGAGTTGAGACATGGTCAGGCAGCAGGAGAGCTTCTTTCTAAGTCTGCCATTGCCAATGCTTTTGCTACAAGTAGGGCCTGCCGAAAGCATGCTCGTTTCCTTTTTAGATCCATTGGCGTTGTGCCCCCTGACTATGGTGCTATTGGTGCACGGGATCCGGATGTTGCTTCTCCCATTGACAAGTTTCTGCTTCCACGAGAAGTTTATGCATCCTTGACTAGGGAAGAGCTTCAAAAGAGGGGCCTATTGGAGAATTATTTGAGGATAACTCGTGGTGATGCCAACGATGATGCTGCTCGAAGTGGTGGCTCTAGGAGTATTAATAGTGCTGCCGAAGGTACTCGTGATGGTCAGGGCGAATCTGCTCGGAGTTCCGAAGAAAGTCCTCGTGATGGTACCGATTGTTCAAAGAATGTCCCACACCCTTAGCTTGTACAGTTTGTGTCCTTTTGTGGTTGAACTCACTCCTTTGTTTGCGTATATGGGCGCCTTTTTTGTTTCGCACTTTATTTCCTGCATTTTTGAATATATATATATGTATGAAGAAATTATTTTTGTTAGAATGTTTTTGCCCCTCCTCGGGACTGTTTTTTGTTTTTGAGGAGGTCCCTTAGCTGAGTAATTTACTTGTTTTTTGTAAGTAAATCAACTGCCTCGGGGTTCCATCTTCCTCTATAGGTAGATGTTAATCCCATTTATCGTCCCCTCGGCGCCCGAGAACGTTTACTCCTCGTGGCCGTTGGTAGTGAGTACGAATGCATCGTTGGCTTATGTAGCCTTGATTCAAAGTACTCACCGCTATCGGGGTGTCTTGTGGGTAGAAGACCGCGCCATATAACTCGTAGGGCCCTTACGATTTATATGGTCACTAGCTCTGTGCTGGCGTTTTTGCCTTGGCGTTACAGCCTGTTTGACGTTTTATGTCTTTGGCGTTACAGCC
>JAJJMA010063852.1:0-10489 GCA_023529015.1 Papaver nudicaule
TTGCTGCAAATTTTCCGGCTTTGGCCTTTCTCTGCACATGTTTTGCAATCTTTAACACAATGTCTCCAACCTCAAAGTTACGCGGTATCACCTTCTTGTTGTAATAGCGCGCCTTAGTATCCATGTAGGTCTCGGCGAAGCGTTCTACCTTGGCCCTTCGCTCTGCTAGTGCGTCAAGATGCGCAATTCTGTTCACATTGTCTGGCTCAGCGTGACTTTCCATTGCCACTCTAGCGGATGGTATTGCGACTTCGGCTGGTAGGATCACATCTTCTCCATACACCAGCGAGTAAAGAGATGCCCTTGTGGAGCTGCGCTTGGAGATCCTGTATGCCCATAGTGCCAGGGGGAGTTGCTCGTGCCAACCTCTGTGGTGATCATGGACAGTTTTGCTCAAAGTTCGCAGTAGCGTCTTATTGGTGGATTCTGCTAGCCCATTTCCTTGTGGGTAGTATTCAGTATACGCGTGTTGCTTTATGTTGTATTTGGCTAATAGATCTGCCACCTTCTGATTGATGAAAGAGGTGTCGTTGTCTGAGCGGATGATCATAGGCGCGCCAAAACGACAAATGATGTATTCTTTGATGAACGCGGCACTGGTCTCCCCTTCATAGTTTCGCAGAGGCGCTGCTTCCACCCATTTAGTTGAGTACTCCGTGGCGGTGATTATATACTTGTGCCGACTTGAACATAAAGGGTTTATAGGGCCGATCAGATCCAGACCCCAGTTATGAAAAGGCCATGGTGCCACCACACTATGTAAATCTTTATGTGGCGCTTGTATTAGGTTCCCGTGAAATTGGCAAAGATCGCATTTCTTAACAAATTCAGTTGTGTCGGCCTCCATTGTAGGCCAAAAATATCCCCCTTCGTGGATCTGTTCAAATAGCTTGCGCTTCCCTTGGTGCTCAATTTCGTGAGCCCTGGTCATTACTATCTGCGCTTCCTCCTTGCTTAGACATCTCAGCGCTCCGTTGTCAAAGCTCCTCCTATATAATACTCCATCAGTGATGAAAAACCGTGATGCTTTTCTTGTTATCACGAGAGCCTCTGTCTCGTCGCCCGGTAATAGACCATTCCTTAAGTAATTGATGTACGGTTGCCTCCAGTCCAACTCCTCGATCGTACATACCTCTGACGGTTGTGGTGGCGACTGGCATTCCGCGCTTGTAATGCCGCGGCTTGTGTTGCCTTCTCGGGCCAATAAAACCCTTTCCTTTGTAACCTTTTGTACAGGGGAATCACTTATGAGTGCCCACAGGTTTCTTGATGAACTCTGGCCATGAGTCTCTTCGCTTCTTTGCTTCCTACACATCGCGCCAATGCCCCACCTGCAGCCATTCGGTAATAGAGCTGCCCCTTGATGATCACAAAAGATTTCAACTTTTTAAACAGCATCGACCTCTCCTCTTTGGGTTTGCCGAGTTCCCTCATGACTCCCCTTCTCCAGTCATTTTCTTCCTCAAATTTCATTTCTTGCAGCCAAGTGCTGGGTAGTTCTCGTATATGCACGGTGCTCAAGCCTTCCTCCTTGCCATTCAAATGATTTTCGCCGCTAGTATCGCTAAAGCATCGGCATGTCTGTTCATGGCTCTTCCCGTATGTCCCAATTCTACTAAAGTTGGTTTGGCCATTTGCTCATGTGCTTCCGCACGATAAGGTGCCAGGCGCTCCTCCTTTACATGGAAATCACCCCCAGCTTGACCGGTCAATAATTTGGAGTCACCATGTACACGTAGTCGTGAGAGTTCCATTTGCTCGGCGAGTTTTAGGCCTATTAGGAATGCCTCATACTCAGCTTCATTGTTACTGCATGCGAAGTCCAGCTTAAAAGCAAACGAAAGCAACTCTTTCCGGGTGTCTCAAACACTATTCCCGCTCCTCCAAAACGATCCATAGGACGACCCGTCAAAATACATATCCCAAGCATCTTCCTCGTTGAGTTCCGCCACTTCTCCCGGAATATCCTCATGGATACAGGCTTCATCGCTCCCTGGAAACGCGGCTAGGAGGTCTGCAATCGCTTGTCCTCTTATGCCTCGAGGTCTTTGGTAATGAAGTCCGAATTCTGACAGTTGTAGGGACCATCGCGCGGTTCGACCGGTTAAGTACGGCCGCTCAGCCAAATATACCATGGGATTTGCCGCTGCGATTACTGCCGTTTGGTGTGCTGGTAGATACGGTCTCAATTTTTTGGCAGCGTAGATCAGAGCTAAACAGGCTTGCTCGATCCGCGGATATCTTATCTCGGCGTTCCTCAGAACACGACTCACATAATATATCGGAAAGAGCTGATCGTTTCCTAGATCTTGAGCGAGTAGCGCCCCTATGGCCTCGGAAGTGTACGCCAGTTAAAGGTGTAGGCGCTCGCCAGGTATTGGTGGTCGCAGGACCCGAGGGCAAGTTAAACATCTCTTTACGTTTTCAAAAGCGTTTTGCTGGGTGTGTCCCCACTGAAATGCACATCCCTTCTTCAGAAGCGGGGTAAAAGCTTCCATCATCTGTGCTAGGCCTGGTATGAACCTTCGGACGTAGGATATCTTCCCAAGGAAGCTTTGTACCTCCTGCATGTTGGTGGGTCTATCCATGCCAAGTATCGCTTGTGCCTTTCCTGGATCCACCTGTATTCCCCTACTAGTAACCACGAACCCCAGGAATTTGCCGGATGTGACCCCAAAAGCGCATTTCAAAGGGTTCATCTTGAGCTTGTATTGTCTACAACGCTCAAACACCATCCGCAGGTGGCTTATGTGGTCTTCCTTCTTCTGATACTTGACTACGATATCATCAACGTACACCTCGACTTGCCTGTGGATCAGATCATGAAAAATGGATACCATAGCTCATTGGTATGTCGCTCCAGCGTTCTTCAGTCCAAATGGCATCACCACATAGTAAAAGCAACCAAAAGGTGTTTGGAACGCCGTTTTGTGCACGTCCACAACGTTCATCCTGATCTGATTGTAACCACTATAGCCGTCCATAAATGAGAACATTTGGTGGTTACTGGTCGCGTCCACTAGCATCTCCACATTGGGTACCAGAAACTCGTCCTTGGGGCAAGCCCTGTTCAAATCTCTGTAATCGACGCAGCAACGGATTTTTCCATTCTTTTTCATTACGGGCACGATATTGGCCAACCACGGCGCGTTATTTATAGGCTCAATGAACTTTGCCTCTACCAAACGCTCAATTTCCTCCTTTATCGCCAAAGCAACGTCCTTATGGAAAGTACGACTTCTTTGCTTAACTGGCTGTAAGGGTAGAAAATGCCTTTGCCTGATAATATCATCCTAAGGGCGAAGGTGTACCAAAGAGGTCACTCGTGGGAAGTATGGAATCACTAGCAGAAGCTTTGGGCGAAGTATTCGACAATATGACGTACCAGCGAGATACACAGAAGGAGCTAACATGCGAAGTGATATTAGCGAAAGAGAGGGCGCCACATCGGAGGTATATAAGAAGTAGTTGAGCATTTATTACTCGTCAGAACGGATAGATTGTCAGAGTTGACTTGTTGACTCAGTGGGAACCTCGTCAGCCATCCTTATCCTTAAGAAGACTTGGCCGCCAAGACTAAGTAGGAGAAATACTACCTCGGCGACACGCTGTGTCGGCGAGTAGAGACAAGTTAGTTTCAGAAAGTCATTTGTTTGTATTAGCTGTTTTCCACTTTGTAAACCTCTATAAATAGCGAGAGAAACCCAGGAGAAAGGGGTTGGACATTTCTTGGTTTGGTCTAGAGAGAGGAAAAGTAACATACTTGCTCTCCTTAGCCCAGTGCTGAGATTTGGGTTCTTATTGAGAGATCAGACTTAGAAGATTTGCAAGGTGAGAGAATTGTAATCATGCTTATATTAGTGGAATCCCTTGGATGTAGTCCTCCCTTATGAGGGCGAACCAAGTAAAAACCATTGTCAAGTATCTCTAACCCTCAACTCCTAATTATCTTTTGTATGCATGATCTGGTGTATGTTTGTGTATGATATTTGGGTGTACAGTCTAAGATCTAACCCTTGGGATTTTAGACTGTTACATTTTGGCGCTAGAAAAGGTTTTGGACTTGTTTTTTCTTTGTTTTTCATCACGATTTGTTACAGCTAACATATATATTGTTCTGTTATCATGTTTTCTTGTTCAAAGTTTCACGTATACTGCTAATAATTGAAAAATAATGATATTTTTAGTAACAAACATCGTTGTATAAGGAGTTGTAAACTCAAAACTTGAATTTTGCTCGTATGATTTGTGGGACTCATCACATATTTCGCTTTTGTCACATGAGTACAGCAGAAAGTGATCTTCTTGGATAAGAAAAGTGTTATTTTTAGTATGGTTTAGCCCATGGCGTAGGATTAATCATAGATCTTGAGGAAAATATGTTATTTTGGGTACGTTTAGAGACAATATAGATATATATTGTCGGTGATTGGTAGAAGTGGTTATTTAAAGTATCGTTTTCCGGTGAATTAGCGAAGTAGTTTGTAGTTGCAGATAAAATGCTTTTAAAACTTCTTAAAAACGTCGACGTACACTCATTGTGATCGGAAAAATCATAATCATTCATGAAGTTTTTGTAGTTCGTATGAAAAGAAAGAATACCCATTTAGTCCTCCTTGCCATGATTATGTCATCATCTGCGCAACATTTGATTTAAGGCTGCCATTTTTGTCATTTCCTCAACAACATTCTGAAAAGCTATTCAACTAACTCGTTTGGCACTTACCCACAGTACTTACAGAGCAATACTGTCAGGAAGTGTGTTTGTCTTCTTGTACAGATCTTTGGCGAATGGGTCCTAGAGGAAGAAGCGTCAAAGCCCCAGCGGGAAGGCCTCCACGGTACCTTATCCTTCCTACACCATTGGTGTTTCCCAATAGTCACAACACCAGAAGCAGGGGAGCGGAACCAGCAGATGTGCCAGACTCCCTTTTGGCAAGCTCATCCCGGCGGTCGCCTATTTAGCGAACACTTCGCCGAGACGAGGTTTTGATGGAGGATATCACTCACTTGGAGAATGCAGGAGTAACACCTGAACCTAACGCATTACTGCGGAGGGTTGGCAGCGAAATAAAAACGAATACTCTCGGCGAGCCCATGGAGGTAGCAGAGAAACTCAGAGAGTCATCGGCGAGTCGTCTAATGTCGTGGGTGCAGCTCAGAACACTAATGCAAGGGGTACAATGTAATCCCAAGAGCCACTGGCGAAACACCTAATGATGTGGAGGAAGCACCAGCAGTCGTCGCTGAACCTATCATGGCAGCAGATATTCAGCAGGCCGCTAGTGGAAATGACATGGCGGTAGTGTCAGGCACAACCATAACTCACCCAGTGGTGGTTGCAGATAACACATGGTCCACTAATACTACAGAAACTTTGCTAAAGCAGATCCTTGAGGCGAATAATCGGCAAGCAGCTCAGATGCAGATGCAGCGGCAAATGGAAACTGTACTTCAGAGCCACGGGGAATTGATGGCGGAAAATAGGAAAGTGGTGCAGAGCAGGAGTCATGCGTCCCATTCACATACAACTCGCCGTTCAGAAAAAAGCGGAACTAGCACAATGGAAGTCTCGGATTCATCAGCGAAATATGATGAGAGGGGCAGAAGGAAAGAAATGTTTAGAAGAGATAGCGAAGAATATAGTGATTCAGCATGGCGGAGTAAGACGGATAAGGACATGAAGAAAGAGCTTCGCCGGCTAACAACCAGGGTGGCAGCATTAGGTGGATCTTCAAAAGAGTCGAAATATAAGATGGCGCTCTCAGAGGCGAAGAAAACACCTTTCAAAGATTGTATTACATACGGGTACGTATCCACAAGGTTTTCCATGCCAAAATTCACATCCACCTTTCATGGAACTGGAGATCCCGCACAGCACCTGAGAAGCTACAAGCGAGACTTGGCGGCATGGGTAGGATCAGACCCTATAATGTGTATGGCATTCCCCGCCACACTCAAAGATGAAGCTTTGGCTTGGTTCGATGGGTTGGAGGAAGGAAAAATTAAATCCTTTAGTAAACTAGAAAGCAAGTTCTTGCGTACATATATTCAGAACAATAGAAGTCGGCCTGGCGTGCAAAGACTGTTTAACATCAAGAAAAGGCCTTCGGAGACATACAAAAGTTTAATTCAAAGATGGAGAAAGTTGTGTAGCGAAGTAGGAACATCGGTATCTGACAAGGATAGAGCATTTATTAGCTCCATGGAGACATCGGACCCAATGTATCAAAGATTATTTTGGGAGGCGCCAAAAGATATGAAAACTTTGAGAGCTATGCAGGATGAATGGGTAAATTATGAAGAAATCCAAGCAAAAGAGCTTCGCTTAAAGAAAGAGAGAGCGAAGCAAATTCATTCGATCAATAATTATTCTCTGGAGGAGCAGGAAGAAATAAGAAGCGAATGGCAGAAAGCAGAGCAACAGAGGTTGGCGCAAATTCCCTCTTCGGCGATTGTAGTACCTGAAGTAATAAAGCAGCAACAACAAATTACCGCCGAACATCATTGGAATTCGTAAAAG
Organism: Papaver nudicaule; assembly: GCA_023529015.1. Lineage (NCBI taxonomy): Eukaryota > Viridiplantae > Streptophyta > Magnoliopsida > Ranunculales > Papaveraceae > Papaver > Papaver nudicaule. Next base: position 6,524 of record JAJJMA010063852.1, read on the forward strand.
CGAGACAACTATGATGGAAGAGATAGGCAAGATAATCGAGGAGGCAACAATGGCAGAGGTGGACGTGACAATCAGCGAAATGGGAATGGCGATAGGAGGTACAACGGAGAAAACCGTAAATTTGGTAGAGGCAGCCAGCAGCCTTTTCAAGAAGCTACCTTACCAAGGTTACGTGTTTCTTATACTGATGCATGGGGACAAATTGAGAACTCAAACTGTAGAGACGACATCCGCTATCCTTATAATAGAGGAAATCCCAGAGTCCCGCCAACTAACACCAACTCCTTTTGTCAGTTCCATCAGTTCCACGGCCACACAACTGAAAACTGTACTGGTGTGCAACAGGAGGTCCACAGGTTCTTCGCTTAGGGAAATTCCAGGAATTCCTTGAGTTACCGCCACCACCTCCTGTCATGGTTCAGCCAATTCAAGCTATTCCAGCTCAAGCCCCAAACGTGTATGAGGTAAAAGTAGAACGTGACTTGTTGGAGTTGGACTGTTTTTCCATTGTGCATTCAAAGATCACCAGGGATGAGTTCCACGACAATGTCCTGTCCAGAGTGCATAAGCGAGACAGAATGGGAAATGAAATTTGTAGCGTCGTCGCTAAGCAAGAACCCCTGCAGGATTGGATGAAGGCTTGTGTGGGTTTTTCCGTCGATGAGATACCGCCAGAAGGAAGAAACCATAATAACCCTCTGGTCCTTACTATTCAAATGGGAAGATTCAAATTGCCTAAAGTCCTTATTGATTCGGGCAGTTCAGTAGACATTCTTTTTAACTCTGCTTACGAACCAATGAAGGCGAAAGATACAAAAATCCCGTCACCAACGGTTTCGTCATACAACATCTATGGATTCAACGAGGCATCTTCAAAGCCTAAGGGAGAAATTGAATTCAAGATTGTTATCTGTGATGATTTTTTTTTTAAATACTACCCTCTGCATCGTTGATGTTGATTCGCCGTATGCTGCAATCCTGGGAAGGCCCTGGTTACACAGTTTGAAAGGAGTACCCTCTACTTATCACTAGCATTTAAGGTTTCCAACACCTAAAGGGGTCGCCGAGTATGTAGGGGATTTGGCAGTAGCCAAAGCTTGTAATACGGCGGACATACAAATGCGTGAAAATAGGAAAGCCAGAATTATTGAGAAGAAGAAACAAGGCAAAGAAGCCTTAAAGGAGCAGGAGATTCAAGACTTCATCGCCGACCCCTCTAAATACGCGCATTCGGTAAACTCAGTAGAAGATTCGACGAAGCCTGAAGGAAAGACCTTATAGCAATTAAAGGAACCGTCGCCGATGGGAGAACCTGAATTACATTTTACGGCGGTGGAACCTACTAGAGATATAAACATTGGTGAAGAGAACGACCCAAAAGTGGTAAAGATTGGCACTTTGTTAAACGAAGTCGAGTCGGCGAAACTACAAGCACTACTCAAAGAGTATGTTTATGTCTTCGCTTAGGGTATGAATGAAGTGCCAGGCATTGACCCGGCGATAGCATGTCATAAGCTGGACATTGATCCAAAGATTAGGCATTTCAAGCAAAGGATAAGGAAATTGGTGGAAGCAGAGATTGATAAGATGAGGGCGTCCGGGATCATAAGACCAGTGCAATATCCCCAGTGGATAGCGAATATGGTGGTGGTGCCAAAGAAGAACAAGGGAGTACGAATTTGCATCGACTCCAGCGACCTCAACAGGGCATGTCCAAATAATAGTTTCCCGCTGCCAAGTATTGATCAAACAGTAGACGCCACGTCAGGACATGAGTTGTTGTCATTTATGGATGGTTACTCAGGGTATAACCAAATACCTTTGGCGGAGGAAGACCAAAATCATACCGCCTTCTTCTCCACTAAAGGATTGTTTTGTTATACTCGGGTGCCCTTTGGACTGAAGAACGCCGGCGCTACGTACCAAGAGATGGCCCAGAAAATGTTCGAAAAGTGGATTGGTAAGACGATGGAGGTTTATGTGGACGACATGTTAGTGAAGAGCAAAATGAAGCAAACTCATGTGCAGGATCTCAGAGAAATATTTGATCACATGCGCACCACCAAGTTGAAAATAAACCCGGCGAAATGCGTATTTGGTGTAACTTCGGGGAAGTTCTTGGGGTATGTGGTCACGAAGAATGGATTAGAGGTTGATCAAGCTAAGATCAAAGCAATTATAGATATGCCTTCACCGGTAACAGTAAAAGATCTTATGCGACTCAATGGAACTTTGGCGTCACTTAATAGATTCATCTCAAGATTCTCTGACAAATGCAAATTATTTTTCCAGACATTGAAAAAAGGAGAAAAGTTTAACTGGACTGAGGCACATGAAGCTGCCTTTCAAGGTATTAAAAAGTACCTCGCTACTCTTCCAACGATTCAACCACCTGAGCATGGCGAAGAACTCAGAGTTTATCTCGCTGCAACACCCTTCGCCGTCAGTGCTGTGCTTGTAAGAACCAAGGGCGGAGAAACACCTATTTACTATATTAGCTGAACATTGCAAGGAGCAAAAAAGAATTATACCAAAATCGAGCAATTAATCTTGGCGTTAGTTTTCGCATCTCAGCGGTTGCGTCCATACTTTCATGCTCACCCGATTGTTGTTCTAACTAAAACTCCTATAGAATCAATTCTGCACAGCTCTCAAAGAGTAGGGCGGATCGCTAAATGGAACACGCAAATTGAGCAATTCGGCGTCCAATATGAAATACGTACGGCACAGCGGTCTCAAGTTATTACAGATTTCCTCGCCGACTTTCCAATTGAAGAAGAAGAAGAAATAGAAGACATCCCTTTTTCGCTAGACGAACAGGAGAACGAGATGCCAGAACTACTAAAATGCAGTCCTACAGGATGGGAGGTGTATGTTGATGGCTCATCAAATAAAGAAGAAAAAGGAATAAGAATCGTTTTTACCTCGCCGAAAGGGGCCAGAATAGTCCACTTGCTAAGGTTGGAATTCCCAGCGACAAACAACGAGGCAGAATATGAAGCGGTTATACATGCCATGAGGTTACTTATTGAAATGGGTATTAGCGACGTTAGATTAACGAGTGACTCTCAACTAGTGATTCGGCAAATCTCTGGGCGCTATCAAGCATCAGACCCTTCTCTGCAGAAGTATCTTAAACTTGCTAGGGAGTATGCCCGGGAGATTCCTGGTATCAAGTTTCGTCACATCTGCAGAAAGGATAGACACGCTGATGCCTTGTCTTTTATTTCATCTATGATGACAAATCCTGATATTACTTCAATAGTTATCGAAAGAGTGAAGCAATCTTCGGTGGAAGAACGAGAGCAAAGGGAGGTATTGGCAACAAGCACAGAAGAGTCAGCGGAAACAGATTGGAGAACGCCGATACGGTATTACTTGGATCGTCTTACGCTACCAGGGAAACAAATTTTATCTCACCAAGTCATTAGCAGATCGGCGAACTATGAGCTTCGAGATGGAATTTTGTACCGCAGGTCATTCTCTGGACCGTTGTTGAGATGTGTATCGAGAGAAGAGGGGAAGAAGCTGCTGGAGTCAGTTCATGAAGGAGACTGTGGGAATCACAGAGCTTTATCATTAAAAGTAAGAATGCAAGGTTATTATTGGCCTTGGATGAATAGTGACGCTAAAGATTATGCTCGCCGATGCAAAAAGTGCCAACTGTACGGAAGAAGAATCAAAGCGCCAGCAACCTCCCTAAACTCAGTTCTTAGCCCTTGGCCCTTTGCCAAGTGGGGCATTGACATCATTGGACCGCTGACTCCAGGATCAGGACAGCGGAGATACATAATTGTGGCAACTGATTATTTCACTAAGTGGTGTGAAGCCAAAGCTATCAAGAAGAAGACAGGGCAAGAAGTGTTTACTTTTATTTGGGAAAATATATTTTGTAGATTCGGCGTACCAGCTGAAATTTGTACTGATAATGGAAAAGAACTGGTTGGCGATGAAAAAGCAGGGGTA
>JAJJMA010063879.1:0-17344 GCA_023529015.1 Papaver nudicaule
GGCAATCAGGTACGGTGCGATATCCGTATAAGCGTCGAGACCGGTATCCGCCCAGAGCGACGCGTAGCGCAGGCCGTGCACCGTCACGAGCTGCGTATCCAGCTCCTGATAACCGCGCGTATCGACGATTGCGTACAGTCGCATCGGCCGGCCCTCGGAGGTCTCGCCCCTCAGCGACGCCTTCAGCGCCTCCAGAAATACCGGCCATTCCGGCTCGCGCGGATTCGGCGCGGCGTCGACGGCCTCGCTCATGTCGACTGCATCGCTCCCGTCGCCCACGTTGCCGATGTTGCTCACGTCACCCATCAATCCGCCTCGACCATCGATTCGCGCCCGCTATGCGCATTCAGCACGCATTGCTTGCAAGTGCCGCCCGGCATCGCGGGCAGCGGATACGGCATGCTCGTCGGGCCGCTGAATGCGTGCTGGGCGCCCTTGATGTCGATCTTCCCCGGCGCGTGAATCTCGATGTTGCCGCCCTTGATCCGCACGTACGCGCCGCCCGAGGTCAGCAGGATCTCCTGTTTGGCGGCCACGTCGACGTTCTCGGTCGCCGACATGAGCTTGACGATCTTCTGCGCGGTCAACTCGATACTGTCCGAGTGCGCCTGAATCTCGACCTTGCCCTTGCCCGCGAACAGCTTGATCCCGGCATTCTGGGCAAACAGGCTGATGCGATCCCGGATACCGGCGATCAACGACTTCCCGCTGGTAATGAATGTGCTTTGGCCGCTGACGATATTGGCCTGCTGATCGCCCGACAGGTGCACCGACTGCTGCGACGCCATCCCGATCCCCGCCGGGCTCGCGAACAGCATCACCGGCTCCTTGAACGCATTCGCGTTGCCCGTCCCGCCGCCGGCGGTCCTGCCGCCCGACGACGCGCCCGCCACGCTGTTCTTCGTCGCGTCGGTGAATTGCTTCAACGCATCGTGACCGGTACCGAGGCTTTCTGCCTGATGCATTTCACTGACCTGCGACATCGCCTCGAGCAGCCCGTCGGCATTGGCGAGCTGCTGCTGCGCTTCGCCCACTTCGAGCGGCTGGCTGTCCGCCTGCTTCGGATGCGTCGTGACAACCAGCCCTTGTGCCGCACGCACCGCACCGTAAGCATCCGTGCGCAGGTCGAAACCCGAGCCGAGATACGCGCCGCGCGTGTTGCCGTTCTGTTCGATCAGATAGCCGAGATGCAGCAGCGAATTCGCGCTGCTGCTGAACAGGCGCGCACGATTCTGCCCGGTCGCATCGTCGAGCACCATCTCGTTGTGCCCCGATCCCGCATACTCCTTCGAACGGAAGCCCGACAGGATCCCGTCACTATGCCACTGCGGCTTGGTGGCCCCGTTGTAAACGCGATGCATCACGATCGGCCGGTCGCAGTCTCCGCCGATGTAACCGATCAGCACTTCCTCGCCGACCCGCGGAATATGGACGCCACCGTAACCGCCGCCGGTATCCGACTGCACGACGCGCACCCAGCACGACGCGTTTTCGCGACCGTCGCTCTGCCGGTCCCAGACGAACATGACCTTGATCCGGTTCAGTGCGTCCGTGTAGACCTCCTCGCCCTTCGGCCCGACGACGACGGCCGTTTCGAGCTGCATCTCGGGCTTCCGGTGCTCGAACGGGCTGCGATACGGCACGGCCGCGCGTTGCGCCTCGACTTCGACGAGATAGAACCCGGCCGAACCGTCGTCATGCCCGACTTCGAATGCGGCCGCTTCGCCGTGGCCGGCTTTCACCTGCGCCAGCCGATCCTGCAGGCTGTGCGGAAAATTCGCTTCGTGGTCCGAGATCGGCAGGTTGTTCTCGATGTACCGCGACACCTTCAATGCTGCGAATTCCCGGTCTTGCGCGGCATCGCGGTCGTGCTCGGGGTGATCCGCGAGCGTGAAGCGCCGGCCGGCCTCGATCCCGCGCACGCCGCCCACACCGAAAAAGCGCTTCGCGCGCGACTCCCATTGCTCCAGTCGAATCTTCGACAGATGTTCGCCGCGGTCCTGGCCCGCGTACGTATACGCACCGGTGTACTCGTAGATTTCCGTCTGGCCCGGCAGATCGCCCTGGCCCGCCTTCGTCGGCAACGTGGTGCCGTTCGGATTGCCGGCCGAGGACGGCGATTTGTAATCGAACGTGCGCGTCGTGTGCAGCGAACTCTGCAAGGTTCGCGACGCGGCCCATTGCGTGAAGCCGGCGGTTTCGCTACCCGTTCCCGAGCGGTCGAACCTGACGGTTTTCGGCGACAGTTCGTCGACTGCGTGCAGGTCGTCGGTAATGACGAGCGTGTGCGCCTTGCCGTCCTCGCTATGCCGCCAGAAACCGAACAGCCCTTCGTCTTCCATCAAGCGATGCACGAAATTCCAGTCGGTTTCGCTCTGGCGGCAGTACGAGCGCGACGGCAGCGGCTTCGACAGCGCGAACTGATACCGCCCCTTGGCCTGCGGATGCGTATCGAACACGTCGGCCAGGATCGTATCGACACTCTGGTCCTGCCAGTACCGCATGTCGCTGCGGAACTTGAGGAAGTGCATCCACGACGCGAAGGTCAACTGGTAGCCCGACAGGCTGCCGTCCGCGCCGAGCCTGCGCGCCGTATGGATATAGCCGTTGATCGGCAGGTACGACTGGTTCGCCTGCTGGATCCACAATGTGATCGGCTTCGCGATCAGCGTCTTGAGCTCGATGTCGCTCGCGGTGGAAACGAGATCGAGCGTGACGCTGAAATCGCGTCCCAGTTCGGAATGGGTCACGGCCCGACGCGGCACGAGTGCATTGTTCGGTAACGACGGAATGTCCGTCTTCAGCAGACGATCCTGCTGAATCAGGCCACCGCGAATCGCCTGTGCGAGTTCGGTCACGTTCATGCGTCATCCATCTTCTTGTTTGCCGCGATCCCGCCTGGGGCCCGCGCTCTCAGAAACAGCCTTTCTCTCACGGCACCTCGGACGACCCCGAGTCACCTCGGCCCGACACGGTCGTTACGACTGCTCGTCCGGCCGCACGCCCAGCAACTCGCGAATATGCGACAGCGAGCCGTCGTCCTTGACGACGCTCTCGAGCCACTTGTGCAGCGGCATGTCGGCCCACTCCGCCGCCTTGTCGGCGAGATATGCGACCGGGCTGTGCGGCTCGGTCTGGCGGAAATAACGCGCCACCGCACGCAACTGGTCGACGGCCTGCGCGCGGTTCTGGATGCCGGCGATCATCTGCGTCACCGGAGGACGCGGAGCGGTCTGCGACTGCACGTGAGTCTCCTCGGTCTGGATCGGGTTGCCGAACACCGGCTCGATGCGCTCGGGCTGTGCCTGCTGCGCCGCTTGCGTGTGCGGCGCGCTGCCCGTATAGCCTTGCTCGCGCGCAAAGCGCTCGGCGAGCCGGTACACGGTCTCGAACGCGTCGCGTGCCTGCCGGAAGCTCGGCGCCGAATCGCCTGCGCGCTCGACGAGCCGCTCCTCGAACGCGTCGAGCGCGAATTCGAATGCCTTCAGGTTCGCCAGCAGCGCCGTGTAGAACGCGATCGACGTCACGCGCCGCGATGCATCGATCTGGTCGATCGACGGCTTGCCGCGCGCGATGTCATCCGCGTGTTCGGGGTCGCGCTTGATGGACTGCGCGACGTGCTGCGCCACTTCCCAGTCGAGCGTGCTGAACGCGTTCGACGCGCCGTCCGTCAACGGCACCGCGCGCAGCAGCTCGGCCGTGCGGCCGGCCAGCCACGCGACGTTGCCGAGCCGGTATTCGGTGTCGTCGCCTTCGGGCAGCGGGTGCACGGTGTTCCAGAATTCGCGGCACAGGCCCTCGAGCAGCGCATAACCTTCGGAGAGGCCGGTGATGCCGTCCTCGAGCGCGAGCGCCTCGGTCAGCCACACGGCGAGCCGCAGGTCCTTCGTGCGCGTGCGCAGCAGCTCGCCCGCATGGTCGACGACGAAGCCCCAGTCGGCCTCCTTGATCTCGGTCACCCATTCGCCCTGGTCGAGCGTCGGATCGTCGTAGCGCCGCGCGTCCTGGATCGCGTCGAATTCGTTCGAAAACAGCAGGTCGTCGCCGCTGGGCGACGCATCGCTGATCGGCGTCAGCAGCTCGGGGAGATTGATCGGCATGGTTCAGTGAATCCGTTGATGCAGCAGATGTCGCGCGCGGGGCTCGTTCGACCGCTCATTCGACCGTGTAGGCGAATTCACCGGCCTCGTCCGCGCGCACCGCGATGCGCGCGATGGCCGCGCCGTCGGCGATCCGGCCGAGCACGTGGCCCGCGATCTCCGGCAGCAGCGTGCCGTTCAGGATATGGTCGACGTTGCGGGCGCCCGAATCGACCTCGGTGCAGCGCGCGAGCACCGCATCGACGAGCGACTCGTCCCATTCGAACGCGGCCTTGTGGTTCGTCTCGATCCGGCGGCGGATCCGCTCGAGCTTCAGCTCGATGATCTCGGCCAGCACGTCGTCGGAAATCGGATAGTACGGCACGACCTTCATCCGGCCGAGGAATGCAGGCTTGAAGGTCTTGTACAACTGCGGGCGCAGCGTCTCGGCGAGGGCGTCCGGATCGGGCAGCTCCTCGGCCGGCTTGTTCAGGCACGCCGCCATCACCGCGGTCGAACCGACGTTCGACGTCAGGATGATCAGCGTGTTGCGGAAATCGATCTCGCGCCCTTCCGCGTCGTCCATCGTGCCCTTGTCGAACACCTGGAAGAACATCTCGAGCACGTCGGGGTGCGCCTTCTCGACCTCGTCGAGCAGCACGACGGAATACGGGTTGCGACGCACGGCCTCGGTCAGCACACCGCCCTCGCCGTAGCCGACATAGCCGGGCGGCGAGCCCTTCAGGCCCGACACGCTGTGCGCTTCCTGGTACTCGCTCATGTTGATCGTGACCATCTTGCGCTCGCCGCCGTACAGGATGTCGGCCAGCGCGAGCGCCGTCTCGGTCTTGCCGACGCCCGACGGCCCGACGAACATGAACACGCCGCGCGGCTTGTTCGGATCCTCGAGGTTCGCGGTCGCGGTGCGCACGCGCTGCGCGATCGCGTCGAGCGCGTGGTCCTGGCCGATCACGCGCGCGGTGAGCAGCGGCTGCAGGTTCAGCACGGTGTCGATCTCGTCCTTCACCATCCGGCCGAGCGGAATGCCCGTCCATGCGGCGACGATCTCGGCGACGACGTGGCCGTCGACCTGCAGCGGCACCATCGGCTCGCCGCCCTGCAGCGCGTGCAGCGCCGCGACGCGTTCGGCGAGCTTGTCGCGCGTCGCCTGCACGTCGACCGGCTGGCCGTCTTCGGACGGGCCGCGCGCCTTGTCGAGCGTTTCGCGCAATTCGGTGATCTCGGCGACGATTGCGCGCTCGGCTTCGTAGCGCGCTTCGTCCTTCGCGAGTTGTTCAAGCGCCGTGTCGCGCGCGCCGCGCAGTTCGCCGAGCCGCTCGTCGTGCGACGCGCCGCCCGCTGCCTCGCGCTCCAGCGACGCGATTTCCGCGTCGATCCGCTCGATGCGCTTCTTCGTGTCGTCGACCGCGGCCGGCGTCGCGCTGTGCGCGAGCGCGACCTTCGCGCACGCGGTGTCGAGCACGCTGATCGCCTTGTCGGGAAGCTGGCGGCCGCTGATGTAACGGTGCGACAGGCGCACGGCCTCGGTGATCGCATCGTCGAGGATCCGCACGTTGAAGTGCTTCTCCATCAGGCCCGACATGCCGCGCAGCATCGCGGCCGCGAGCGGCTCGCTCGGCTCCTCGACCTTCACGACCTGGAAGCGCCGCGCAAGCGCCGCGTCCTTCTCGAAGTACTTCTTGTATTCGCTCCACGTCGTCGCGGCGATCGTGCGCAGTTCGCCGCGCGCAAGCGCCGGCTTCAGCAGGTTCGCTGCGTCGTTCTGGCCGGCCTGGCCGCCCGCGCCGATGATCGTGTGCGCCTCGTCGATGAACAGGATGATCGGATACGCGCTCTTCTTCACCTCGTCGATCACGCTCTTCAGACGGTTCTCGAACTCGCCCTTCACGCTCGCGCCGGCCTGCAGCAGCCCCATGTCGAGCACGTGCAGCGCGACGCCGCGCAGCGGCGGCGGCACGTCGTCGGCCGCGATCCGCAGCGCCAGGCCCTCGACGACCGCGGTTTTGCCGACGCCGGCCTCGCCGGTCATGATCGGGTTGTTCTGGCGGCGACGCATCAGGATGTCGATCGCCTGGCGAATCTCGGCCTCGCGGCCGATCACCGGATCGATCTTGCCGTCGCGCGCGCGCTGCGTGAGGTTGGTCGTGTACGTGTCGAGCGCGGGCGTCTTCGACGGGCCGGCCGCGGACGCCGCACCGTCGGCGCCCGGCGCCACGCTGCCGTCATCCGTATCGGCCTGGCGCGGCTCGGCTTCGCTCGACCCGGCCACGATCTCGTCGAACTTGTGCTTCAGGTCCGTCACGTTCACTTCCGCGAACTGCGACGACATCCGCTGCGCGAACTGCGCGAGATCCGGCGCGGTCAGCAGCGCGAGCAGCAGGTGCCCTGAACGGATGCGGCCGAGCTGCGAATCGAGCGATGCGATCAGCCATGCCTGCTCGAACAGCGCGATCAGATGCACCGAAAACACCGGCGTACGCGTGTTGCCGGTCTTCAGGCGCGTCAGCTCGCGCTCGAGATCCGCACGCAGCGCATGCGGATCGACGCGGCTCGCGCGCAGCGCGAGCGGCAGGTCGCCCGCCGGCTCTTCGAGCAACGCGAGGAACAGGTGCTCCAGATCGACCTCGTAGTGGCCGCGCGCCAGGCACGCGCTCGCCGCACGCTCGGTCGCGTGCCGGCACAGCGGGTTCAGTTTCGTGATCAGGGTCTTCAGAGGCGTGCTCATGGCGTCGATCTCAGGTTCGATTGCGTGTTGTTGTCGTTCGGAATCAGTGAATCACGTGCAGTTCGTAGCGGGCGTCCGAGCGATCCTCGATCGCGTCGCGCGTGCAGAGGAACGCGTCCCAGCCGAGCCGCGAGCCCGCGCCGAGCACGCTCGCGCCGACCTCGGTGCGCTTGAGCACCAGCTTCACCTCGTATTCGAGCGTGACGCCGGCGAGCAGCGTCAGCATCCGCTCGAGCGCGACGGCCTGCGCGCCGCCGGGCAGGAACGCCTCGTAGTCGCGCTTGGACAGCGGGCCGACGACGAGCCGCGCGCGCATGTCGCGCTGCCAGACGCGTTCGCCGACAAGCGCCGTCGCGCCAAGCACCGCGTTGACCTCGCCGAGTACGCTCAACTGGTCGGGCGGCACGTCGTACCACTTGCCGACGAACTGGTCGATCTTCACCGGCACGCGGAAATAGTCGGACAGCGTGCGCTGCAGGTAGGCGGCCGACATCGGCCGGTGCCGCGCGGCCAGCGCGTAGCCGGCCACGGCTTCGTCGAGCACGCCGCCCGCGCCGGCCGCGAGGCTGTCGCGCACCTCGTCGCTCGGCACGCCCGCGATCGCGAGCAGCAGCGGCAAATAGCGCTCGTCGCGGTCGAGCTCGTAATGGAACGGCAGCCGGTATTTCTTCCACGCTGCATAGAACAGCGCGGTCGCGCGGTTCGAGAACACGTCGAAGAACGCGCGCGCCGCATGGTCGCGCTTCAGGTGCTCGCGCGCGACGATCTGCTCGGTGTAGTGCAGCGGCAGCGCGCCCTGCCCGCCCAGCAGCCCGAAGAACGCGGGCGTCAGCTGGACGTGGCCGAGCTCGCCGGCCGCGAGTGCGGCGCCGCGCTGCTCGCGCGAGTTGAGCGGCGTGCCGCCGTCGTCGAACGAGCGCGCGCCTTCGATCTCGCTCGGCGGAAAGCCGAGCGACAGCGTGTTGCGGAATTCGATGCGTTGCGCGACGACGTCGCCTTGCCGCCATGCGCCGGGGGCATCCGACGCCTGCCGCGCGAACAGCCCTTCGAGCACGCGCACGGCCTGGAAGAACTCGAAGCGGTGCGGCTCGTCGAGCAGCGCGTCGACTACGCCAGGATCGATTCGCCGGTCCGGGGCTTGCATCGGATGATCTCCTCGCCGGTGCGCTTCGACACGACGACTAGTTGAACGAAACTGTTGAGATGGACATAGAGCCCGAAGAAGCTATCGAGCACGCGCACGAACGATGCGAGGCTCGCGCCAACGAAGTGTTCCTCGTCGATCGTCACGCGCACCTCGATGCCGCGTACGAAGGTCGCGAACGGCTTGCCGGGCAGCCACTGCACGGCGCCGCGCTGCTCGATGCCGGCCAGCCCGTCGATCTGGCGCATCGACACCGCGGTGCGCCGCAGGTCGTACAGCGTCAGCATTTCCTTCAGCGGCGCGAGGCCGTGCGCGACCAGCGACACGTGATTGAGCGCGAGGTGCGACACGAGCCGCCAGTGCGCGGCACGGCCGCGCTCGAAGCGCACGCTCTGCGTCGGGCGGCGCAGCAGCGAGATGCCGCTGGTCTGCGCACCGCCTTCCTGGAACAGGTCGCCGCCCTCGAGGCCGAACGCGAGCATCGCCGGCAGGTCGCGGTTCGTGCAGGTGAGGTCGAGACTCAGCGTGTCGGTCTGCGGCGACGTCGGTTCGAAATCGATGTCGACGATCGAGATCTCGGTTTCGTAACCGGGGCTCTTCTGCGCGACCCAGTCGTTGCGGCGCGCGAACCAGTAGTGACCGATCCGCGCCGATTCGCCGTGATGCAGCGAATAGAACGGCCGGAACTCGATCACCGATTCCTCATGCGCCTGCTGCCTGACGAGCTTCACCGAGTCGATCGAGTACACCTCGTACGCGAACGCGCGCCGCGCCTCGGCGATCACCGGGTAGGACACCGCGCGGTGCGTGATGCGGATCGGCTCGCCGTGCTGGCGGAACAGGTTGACGATCGGCGTGCAGAACAGCCGGAAGTGGCTCGCCGTCAGCAGCTCGAGCAACCGCGCGACGTGCGAATCGCTGCGCACGTCCTGCAGCACGAGATGCAGCGTCGCGCGCTGGCAACGGCCCGACGCGCGCGCGATCGCCGCGAGATCGAAATCGACGAAATCGAACTTGTCGGGGAACGCGAAGTATTCGGTGAGCAGGCGATACGCGGGATGCGATTTCGCCGGGTAATCGATCAGCGCGTCGTCTTCGTCGAAGCCGGCCTGCGCGATCGGCAGCTTGCGCAGCGGGGTCCAGCGGCCGTTGCGTTCGGGCTCGACGTACGCGCCGAGCACGTTGACGAACAGGCAGTCGGTCAGCGCGGCGACGAACGACTGCTCGCCGTGCAGGTGCGCGCGCAGCGTCGGCACCTTCAGCGCGCCGAGATCGAGCTGCGCGGCGAGCGATTCGAACGTGATCGAGATCACGCCCGTCGCATTGGACGGCAGCACCGTCGCGCTCGGCGCAAGCGCGACCGGCGTGTAGCGCGCTTCCGAGATGCGGATCGGCGCGAGCGTCACGTCGTAGGCGGTGCGGAACCGGCACTGCACGCCGCGGATCGGGCGGCTCTTCAGCTCGGTGCCGCGGTCGATCACGACCGGTTCGGTCTGCTGGCCGGGCGACGCCGGCGTGAACTGCGCGATCGAGCACGACGGGAACGGCCGCAGGTAGTGCGGATACAGCACTTCCAGCAGCGCTTCGGTGAATTCGGGGTAGTCGTCGTCGAGCTTCTTGTTGATGCGCGCGCCGAGCAGCGCGAACGACTCGATCATCCGCTCGACGTGCGGATCCTCGCAATGCTCGCCGGACAATGCGAGCCGCGCCGCGATCTTCGGATAGCGTTCGGCGAAATCTCGCGAATAGCGCCGCAAAAACGATAATTCGCGCTCGTAATACGGCAGCAATTCTTCCATCGACGACCCCGAACCTCAATATTTCCTGCCGGACCTGATCAACCACCGGGCGGTCCGGCCCGCTCGGCGGCTTGATTTACTGCATTCTCGCGGCGCGTGCGCGCGTGACCGAATACTGCAGCGTCGACGGCTGCAGCATCGCGTCGAAACTCACCGGCTCCTCGGCCGGGTGCACGACGAGCAGCGCCTGGATCGCGAAGTAGAGCGCGTTGGTCGCCTGCTCGTTCAGCTCGAACGTCACTTGTACCTGCTGCAGGCGCGGCTCATGGCGCGCGATGGCCTGCTGGATCGACTTGCAGATGAACGCGCGGTCGTAGTGACTCGCGAGGCTCAGCCCCGCGAAATCGTTCAGCCCGTAGGTCAGCACCGATTTCTGGCATTCCGGCAGCGCGGCCAGCTCGTTCTCGGTGTGCGCGATACGGGTGTTGAGGATCGCCTCGACGTCGCGGGCGACCGTGTTCTTGAGCTCGTCCAGCGACAATTGCCGCATCGCTGCCGAGGCCGGCAGGTGCGGTTCGTCGTCGAACAGCTTGTCGAGAAAACTGGGTTCGAATCGTTTCATTGGCCGGCATGCTCAGCACAAACGGCAACGGGACGCCGTGCGCCCCGTTGCCGCAACCGACCTTAGACCGCGTAGGTCTTGTCGTTCTTCGTCAGACTCCAGGCGCCCTGCGTGTTGCCGCCCTGGTTGCCGCCGATCTTCTGCTGGGTTTGCTTCCACTGCACGGCCGCGTACTTCAGCGAGAACGTCTCGAGCGGCAGACCTTCTTCGCGGACGCTCGGAGCGATGCTCGAGATGATCACGTACTTGAGCTTGACTTCCAGATACTGCACGCGCTTGCCTTCACCGTCTGCGCGCGAGAAATGGACCGTCACCTCGTCGAACGTGGTGCCGCCCGAAGCGTGCTGGTACAGCAGCGGGCTCGACGAATCGATTTCCTTCGTGAAAATCATGTCGCCGTGCTCGCAACGCGTCATCGTGTGACCGCCAGCGGTCGATGCGGTTGCCGAACGCGGCTGAACGATCGAGTGATCCCACGATTTCAGTTCGATCCAGCCCTGATGGTCTTTGTCCGCGGATTCGCCCTTCACCGCCGGACTACCAAACTGCAAGTGCATATGTAACATGGCCCTTCGACTCCCCAAAGAGGTGGTTTTAACGTCCTACCCAGGCGGCCCGCCCGGGCGATTTACTCGCTTATGAATTTGCCGGTTTGGGCAGATCAGCGACAAGTCGCAGAGAAATCGAGAGTTCGTCGAGCTGAAAGTGCGGACGCAGGAATGCGACCGAACGATACGAGCCCGGCTTGCCCGGAATCTCCGACACTTGTATGGATGCCTCGCGCAGCGGAAATTGCGCTTTCTGTTCCTGCGAGGCGTTATCGTCGAGCAGGACGTACTGCGAAATCCACCGGTTGAGGAAAGTCTCCACGTTCTGCGCCGATGCGAAGCTGCCGATCTTGTCCCGCATCATCGCCTTCAGGTAGTGCGCGACGCGCGATACCGAGAAGATGTACTGAAGCTGGGCGGACAGGACGGCGTTCGCATTCGCGCTGTCGGTGCTGTATTTCTTCGGCTTCTGCACCGACTGCGCAGCGAAAAACGCGGCGTAATCTGAGTTCTTGCAATGGACGAGCGGGATGAAGCCGAGGTCGCTCAGCTCCTTCTCGCGGCGATCGGTGATCGCGATTTCGGTCGGGCACTTCAGCGCGACTTCGCCGTCGTCGGTCTTGAACGTGTGGGTCGGCAGGTCCTCGACGAGGCCGCCGCCTTCGACGCCGCGGATCGCCGCGCACCAGCCGAAGTCGTCGAACGCGGCCGTCAGGCGTGCCGCGAATGCCCACGCCGCGTTGCACCACAGGTACTTGTCGTGATCGGTGCCGTCGACGTCCTCGACGAAGTTGAAGTTCTCCGCGGTCTGGCCGTCCTTCGGATTGAACGGCAGGCGGCCGAGGAAGCGCGGCAGCGTCAGGCCGACGTAGCGCGAATCCTCGGCGTCGCGGAACGACTTCCACTTCGCGTATTCGACGGTATCGAACACCTTGCCGAGATCGCGCGGCTTGCCGAGGTCCGAGAACGACTCGAGGCCGAGCAGCTCGGGCGACGCCGACGCGATGAACGGCGCGTGCGCGGCCGCCGCGACGTGCGACATCTGCTCGATGAAGTACATGTCTTCCGGCTGGCGCGAGATCTCGTAATCGCCGATCAGCGCACCGAACGGCGAGCCGCCGAACGTGCCGAATTCTTCTTCGTAGACCTTCTTGAACAGCGCGCTCTGGTCGAACTCGCTCGCGCCCTTGAAATCGCGCACGAGGTCGCGCTTCGGTGCGTGCAGCGCCTTGATCTTGATCGTCTGGCCCGTATTGCTTTCCTTGACCAGGTAATCCATCCCGCGCCACGTGCTTTCGAGGCGCTGGAATTCCGGCGCGTGCATCACCGCGGAAAGCTGCGTCGAGATCAGGCGGTCGAGTTCGGCGACGCGCGCATCGATCGTGGCCGACAGGTTGTCCGACACGATCACCGTGCCGTCGAGCACCTGGTGCGCGAGTTCGCCGATCAGGTCCTTCGCGCGCGCATGCTCGGAATCGGATTTCGCGACCTTGCTCTTCTCGACGATGTCGTCGAGCAGCGAGGTCCCGGCGGCGTATTCCGCGCCGCTGGCTTGGGCCGCAGCCGTTTGCTGGTTCATCTCAACACTCCGTCGTCATTCGCCGTCTTTGTCGCCGCCGGTGCCCTTGGCGAGCTCCTGCAGCTGCTGCGTGTTCTTCAGCACCTCGGACAGCAGATCCTCGAGCTTGTCGTTGCCGGCGAGCTTGTTGCGCAGGTCGGCGAGCTTCGAGCGCGCCTCGAGCAGGCGGCGCAGCGGCTCGACCTGTTCGACGACTTCGTCCGGGCTGAAATCCGACAGCGAGCGGAACTTCAGGTCGACCGCGAACTTGCCGCCTTCCGGGCTCAGGCGGTTTTCCACCTGGAACGCGGCACGCGGCTCGATCGCCTTCATCACGTCGTCAAAGTTGTCGCGGTCGATATTGACGAACTTGCGGTCGCGCAGCTTCGGCTGCTCGATTTCGGACTGGCCCGCCAGATCGCCGACAACCCCGACGACGAACGGCAGTTCCTTCACCTCGATCGCGTCGCCCTTCTCGACCTCATAGGTCAGTTGGACGCGCGGCGGCCGTATTTTCTGCAAGCTTTTCTGAATGCTTTCTTTCTTGGCCATCGACGGCTCCCAGGTTAGTTGTGGTTTTCGCGTCAGTTGCGCAGCGCGCCGAACGGATCGCCGCCGCCCTTTTGCGGTGCGGTGGACGGCGTCGGCGCGGTGGTCGCGGCCGTGGCGGCCTCGGCTGCCGGTGCAGCGCCCTTCGGACGATGGACGATCCGGCGCGGCGGGCGCGGCTTCACGACCTTCGTTTCCGGCGGGAACAGCGCCGATTCGCCCAGCGTGTCGCGCAACTGTTTCGCGAGCGCCTGCGCATCGGACTTCGCGTCGCCCGCGAGCGACGCATCCTGGCGCAGCTCGCCGAGCGACTGCGTCGCGATCCGCAGGCCGGCGACGGCCAGCACGCTCTTTGCCTGCCGGTCGGTCGCGTCGCGCTGCAGCGCTTCCTGCGCGGCGACGATCGCCTGGCCGTAGTGGTTCTGTGCGAACTGGATTTGCGCGATGCGCGACCACGGCTCCTCGCGCGTCGGATCCGACTTCGCGAGCTGCTGGTACAGGCCGAGGGCCTTGTCCTGGTCACCCGCCTTCGCAACCGCATCCGCATCGGCCAGCGACTTGTTGAACACCTCGGCAGTCGGCGGCGCGGGAGGCTGGCTCGCACAGCCGGCGATCACGCCGCAAGCCACCACTACCCCAGACAGTTTTGCGAAGAGACGGTCTTTCATCGTTATATCCACCGGCGCGTGAGTTTTAAAATCGTTGAGAATCTGGTTCTTTTGCTTTGCAAGAAGCGCGCGGGTATAGTACCGATCAATTTTTCATAATTCAATCGTCGTGTGAAGAGTAATTCCTTTTAAAACCGGGCGCTACCCCCTCCAATGGCCTCTCGCTGCGGGCTCGCAGCGATTTTTCCTTCGGCTGGAATGCGCAAGTTTTACTGGTCGCGCGACGCGCCGCCCGGGCGGCGGAAAAAATTTCCGGGCGCTTGCCGCGACGCAGGCGTGCTTAATAGTTGAACGGTGCAATGTCGGGCATACGCGGCGAACGCGAAAATACCCGGCAGTTTTGACAGGGATAAAGGCGGCACGCCTGAAACACGATGAGATCGTCCATGATTCGCTACGCGCTGCCGCTGGTTGCCTGCGCACTCCTGGCCGGATGCGCGGCCGCCCCGCTGCTCGGCTCGGCCGCGAGCGCCGTGTTGCAGGCCGCCGGCGTCGGCAAGCCCGACCTGCCGGACGCACAGAAGCCGCCGCGCAATCTCGGGATCACGCTCGCTGCCGCGCCGAACCTGAATGCCGCGACCGACCACAAGCCGCTCGCGCTCGTCGTGCGGCTCTACGCGCTGAAGGATCCGACGTCGTTCCAGCAGGCGCCGTTCGACGCGTTCACCGATCCGACCAAGGAGAAGGCCGCGCTCGGCGCCGACCTGCTGAATGTGCGCGAAATCACGCTGATTCCGGGCCAGCGCTATACGGCGACCGAGAAAGTCTCGCGCGAAGCGCAGGCATTCGGCATCGTCGCGCTGTTCCGCGATCCCGCACTACAACGATGGAAACTGACGTTCGATCCGGTGAAGTCGGAGAAATCCGGCATAATCATCGGCCTGCATAATTGCGCGATGACGGTCACCGATGGCACCGTCATTGCACCGCAACAGGGTGCGCCTTCACAACCGCTGAATATGCTGTCTTCGGTCTCCTGCGGTTAAGCATGACGCACGAATGTCAATTAACAAGAGTTAACAATTGGCGATTTAATTCGGGCACGAACAAATCGATTACATCGCAACGCCACATTAACCGGATTTGACATGAGTTATTCGGCCAAGGTGCTGTGGGGGGAAGGGCTGTTCCTCCGGCCTCAACACTTTCAGCGACAGGACGCCTACCACGAGGCGCGCCTGTTCGAATCCATCCAGGCGATCCAGCCGTACAACTGGGGCGTGCGCTCCGTGCGCATCGACCGCGACGCACTCGGCAGCAACGTGCTGCGGGTTGCCGAACTCGCGCTCGTGTTCCCGGACGGCGCGCTGTACGCCGCGCCGCAGGCTGACGACCTGCCGCCGCCGATCGCGCTGGACACGCTGCCCGACGGCATCAACGATTTCGTGTTCTATCTCGCGCTGCACCCGCTGCGCGAGAACGGCACCAACTACAGCGACGATCCGGCCGCCGGCTTCATGACGCGCTTCGTCAGCGAGCAGACGAGCGTCGCCGACAACTTCACCGACGCCGCCGAAGCCGACATCACGTTCCTGAAGACGCAGGTCAAGCTGATCGCGCACAGCGAACCGCGCGACCAGTTGCTGTCGGTGCCGCTCGTACGCGTGCGCCGCACCGCGACGTCCGGTTTCGAGATCGACGACAGCTTCGTGCCGCCGTGCCTCGCGATCGACGCATCGCCGATCCTGCACCAGCGGCTGCGCCAGCTGGTCGACGCGCTGCAGGCGAAGGTGAACGCGCTGTACGGCTTCCACCGCGAACCGTCGAAGAACATCATCGAGTTCCGCTCGGGCGACATCGCGTCGTTCTGGCTGCTGCATACCGCGAACGCCGCCTTTGCGACGCTCGCGCACCTGCACCAGCACGCGGCGCTGCATCCGGAGCGGCTGTTCCAGGAACTGCTGCGCCTCGCTGGCCAGTTGATGACGTTCTCGAAGGGCTATACGCTCGCCGATCTCCCCGTGTACCGCCACGACGATCCGGGCCCGAGTTTTGCGCGTCTCGACCTGATGCTGCGCGAACTGCTCGATACCGTGATCTCGACGCGCTACTTCGCGATCACGCTCGACGAAGTGCGTCCGTCGTTCCACCTCGGTCGCCTCGATTCGGGCAAGATCGACGACAAGACCGAGTTCTACCTGGCGGTGTCCGCGGACATGCCGAGCGTCGAGCTCGTCGATGCGGTGCCGGCCCGCTTCAAGGTCGGTGCGCCCGACGACGTCGACAAGCTCGTGCTGTCGGCCATGCCCGGCGTGCGGCTGTCGTACACGCCGCAGGTGCCGCCCGCGATTCCGGTGCGGCCCGGCGCGTGCTACTTCTCGCTCGATTCGCGCGGCGCACTGTACGAGCGCATGCTGCAGGCCCAGTCCGCGATGATCTACGCACCGACTGGCATCAATGACCTGAAATTCGAACTGATCGCGGTCACATCATGAGCTACGCGCCTTCCCTGTTCGGCGACAACGCGCCGGCACCCATGCATACCCCGGCGTCGACGGACGCCGCGTTCCAGGCCCGTTCGCTGCTCGACCTGCTGTACGACGGCTTCTTCATGCTGTTCCTGCTCAAGAACGGCCGCGAGCCGGACAGCGCGAGCGAGTTCAGCACGCGGATCCAGGAATTCCTGTCGGATTTCGAGCGCGGCGCGAAGAAGCTGAATATCGCCGCCGAGGATGTGTACGGCGCGAAGTTCGCGTTCTGCGCGGCCATCGACGAGATGGTGCTGTCGTCGCAGTTCAAGATCCGCACGGACTGGGAACGCCGGCCGCTGCAGCTCGTGCTGTTCGGCGAGCAGCTCGCGGGCGAGAAGTTCTTCCAGTATCTCGAGGAATGCCGCGCGCAGGGTGCGGCGCGGCTGCAGTCGCTCGAGGTGTTTCATATGTGCCTGCTGCTCGGCTTCCAGGGCAAGTATCTGCTCGAGGGGCCGGAGAAGCTGGCTTATCTGACGGCGCGGCTGGGCGACGAGATCGCGCACATGAAGGGCAAGCGCGCGCCGTTCGCGCCGCATTGGCCGTTGCCGGATCAGATTGCGCACCGGTTGAAGCGCGAGGTGCCGGTTTGGGCGATCGGGACCGTGTTCGCGCTGGTGGCGCTGCTCGGGTTCCTCGGGCTCAACACGTATCTCAAGGACAAGACGCTGCAGGCGCTCGCGCCTTATTCGCAGGTGATCAAGGTGGGGCCGGAGTCGGCTAATTTGACGATTTCGTTGCCTTGAGGGGTGCTTCGCGAGAACATCGCCTCATGAGGAAAAGGACCGCCGAGCGGTCCTTTTTTTGTTTCGGCGCGCTCGTTGCATGTCGTCAGAAAAGAATGTATTCGTCGTTTTCGACGTAGAACACGAACGCATCGAACAACTGCGCAAGCGTAGGTTCGTCGATCTGGTCATGCGCGTTGATCACGATGTCCTCGATCGTTGAGCTGTCCAATGTGATCTGCCAGCCGGGTTGGGTTGCGATGACAGGCATCGTGTCTTCGTCAGCGTCCTTCGTGTCGTCGGAGAATGCGCCCTCGGTATCGAGCGTCCACGGCATCGGCGGCAGACAGAGCCATCCGGAGAAATCGCCGGGGTGTTCGAGAATGTGTTTCAGCGACACTTCGGTCGCGGTGGAGATCGACATGAGTATTGCGGTTGAAACTGGGTGAATCCGTCGCGGTGGTCGTGAAATCGCGGCGGCAAACCGTGATTATGCCA
>JAJJMA010063896.1:0-30630 GCA_023529015.1 Papaver nudicaule
TTTGTGACTGTATTTGATAGATTAAAGCTCTATGGCCAATATGTTTGACTTGTTCATGAGCTACTGTTACTGAAAATATTTGGGAAGCTGGAAGAAAGCCACCTTCCTGCTACTGTTTTGTGTCCACTACATATTTTAAACTTCACTTAGGAAGGAAAATGAGAAACTTACCACTTTCATGTACCATTGTAGACTCAACAACTAGTTTTAAATCCTCATAGAAAATTAGAGTCAGTCCAGGTACTACAACCAAGTAATTTCATGTTTTTTCAGGTCAGAGGAGGTCACCAACAAAATCACTGTATCTACTGGCAGTAAAGGAAAATCCCAAAAAGGAAAAGGCAAGGAGAGAAAAGGAGGGAAAGGAGGAGCGGAGAAGAAAACCCTACTAAGGAAGACATTGTAAAGGAAGAGGGAGAGGAAGGCACCGACAATGAATCTGTTGAAACATGAAGTCTTTGTGCAGCTCAAATGTAAAGGACTTGTTAATATTGCTATATTGTTTCGTTATTCATGCAGCTTTTTGCTTGTTTATGGTTAGCACGTGTTAGTCTTAATAATAATATCAGGGATGTTCATCTTTTGCTATGGTTTGTCCATTTTTTGGTTGTCGCTGCCAGAAACGGCGAAGCTCCCCTGATGGTCTCTGTTCATCAGTTAAAATATACAGATGAGTTTTTGTATGTTGATATATCTTTTGTTGCTTTCTGCATGTTTTTCCTAGCATTTGCTAAATTTAGTTCATACCGTTGAGTCGTTTGATCTGATAAGTTAGGGGAAACTTCTTATTACAGTCTACACTATGTATGAAACAAAGCTGTGTGCTCATAAGCTCTGGGATCACTATGCACACAACTGAAGTCATACTTGCCACTTAAGTTCAATTTAGCGAGTATTCGATCAACTTAAGGGCAGAATTTCCTTTATAACAAATTAGTGGATTTCATAAATACACTGAGAGGGGTTATAAAGAGGATAAACTCTATCTCCTTCAGGTGTGATTTTTCACCTGAAATGAAACTATACTTGGTTTAGCGAGAAGCCCAAGCCTGAATACCTATCAAGTTGTCAACTAAGTAACATCTCAGTTGTATAATTTCGTAAGACAAAGAAGAAAGTGTGTTCCAGACTCATGAATTCCAAGGCTGGTATCTTCCTATGGTAATGCAGTACACATTTGTTCTACTGCAACCTCCTTTCTCCATGAACTGACTACAGTTGTTTGTATGTCGTTGTAAAATACTATAGTCTGGTGGGGCATCTTCTCTAGTCTGAGGGGTCTGGTTTGTGCAGTATCCTAGAGTCTTTGCGGGTTGGGCTAGAGGGGAGACAGTGGACCATGTGTATCGGGTCAACAAATTGCAAACTACTACAAAAAAGAAAAGCGCTCTGTAACATGGACACCCCTTACTGAAGGATACTCCTTGGTCTGCAATATGGAGGTTCTTAGTTATAAGCTTAGTTGTCATACATCTGACTAAGTTTGAGAATAACTAGATGAAGATTAACTTCAGAAAGCTGGTTTTGAATGGATTATATAAAGAAGCTCTCCTTCATTACACTAAGTTGCATTCAACCAACTCCATTCCTGGTACTTTTTATTTTGATTATCCATCAATTTTCAAAGCTTGTAAAAAGCTTAATTTAGTTTCTACTGGAGTTCAAATTCATACTCATGTTATAAAAACTGGGTTTAATTCTGATGTTTTTATAGCAACGTCCGTTACAGATATGTACATGAAGTCAGGTTTTTTCAAAGGTGGAGCTAAAATGTTTGATGAAATGACTGACAAAAATATAGCTTCAGTTAATTCTGTTATTTCAGGGTTATCACAAAATGGGTACCATAGTGAATCGTTGTTGGTTTTTAAGAATGTGGGGATCGGAGGATTCAAACCCAATTCAGTTACATTAGCTAGTGTTCTACCAGCTTGTGAGAGACTGAAAAACGGGTTAGAAATCCACGGTTTGGCTGTAAAGTTTGGTTTTGAGATGGATATTTATGTAGCTACTGCTTTGTTAACTATGTACTTTAATTGTAAAGAATTTGTTTCGGGTTTGAAAGTGTTTAAGATGATTGAAGATAAAAGTGTAGTGAGTTATAATGCTTTGTTATCAGGGTTTGTCCAGAATGGGTTGCCTGTTTTCGCCTTGAAGTTCTTCAGGGAAATGAGGCAGGTTTTGGGAGAAAGTCCTAGTATAGTGACTTCGGTTTCGGTTTTGTCTGCTTGTTCTGATGCTTTGAATCTTCGATTTGGCAAGCAAGTTCACTGTCTGGTCTTCAAATATGAGATGGACTGTGATGTTATGGTGGGAACTACACTTGTAGATATGTATTCGAAATCTGGGTGTTGGAAGGATGCCTATGACATCTTCAAGGAAATGGGTGACGGTAGGAACTTAATGACTTGGAATTCAATGATTTCGGGAATGATGTATAATGGTAAGTGTGAGATGGCAGTCGAGCTTTTTGAGCAGCTGGAACTATTTGGGTTGGAACCAGATTCATCTTCTTGGAATTCGATGATTGGTGGGTTTTCTCGATTGGGAAAGGGGATTGAAGCTTTTTGTTTCTTCAAAAGAATGCAATTAGCAGGCATAACACCAAGTTTACAGTCAGTGACAAGCCTTCTATCAGCCTGTTCAGTTCTCTTTGCTCTGCAGAGTGGAAGAGAGATCCACGGCCACACAATTAGAACTGCTATTGAGGTGGATGAGTTCATCTCCACTTCACTTATTGATATGTACATGAAATGTGGGTTTACTTCTTGGGCTCGTAAAGTTTTCGATCACAGTGAGAGATCTGAGGATCCTGCCATATGGAATGCGATGATTTCAGGGTACGGGACAAATGGGAAGAATGATGCTGCACATGAAATTTTTGATCTGATGCTTAAAGAGGGCGTAATACCCAATTCCTGTACATTTGTTGGTATTTTATCTGCTTGCAGTCACACTGGTAACGTGGCAAAAGGGTGGGAGATTTTCAGGATTATGAACAGAAATTTTGGCTTGAAACCAAATTCAGAGCATTTTGGTTGCATGGTTGATCTTTTGGGTAGAGATGGACGACTTGATGAAGCCTGGAATTTGATTAACGGAATATCAGAACCTTCTAGTTCTGTTTATGCATCTTTGCTTGGTGCTTGTAGGCTTCATTTGGATGCTGATCTGGGAGAAAAGATTGTTGAAAGGCTTCTGGAATTGGAGCCAGGGGACTCATCTCCCTTGGTAATCCTGTCTAATATATATGCAGGGCAAGGGAGATGGAAGGAAGTGGAGAGGATTAGAGACATAATGAGCAATAAGGGTCTAAGAAAACTCCCTGGTTGTAGTTTGGTTGAAGTTACAGAGAATTCACATCAATTGAGCAGTATCTGAAGCCTAGCAGAATAACTCTCTGAACTACGAATGCAACAAAAAACATCTCATCAGTGAAACAATGGGTAAGCCGAGGATCTCCAACTATCTAACAAGTTTAACATTGAAATTTTCTTATAGACACAGTTACCAATGTTAAAAATAATCTAGTGAGTCGGAATCATTAGAGATAGCTCAATCTTATAGCTTCATCCCTAATGAACCCATCTCCAAGTTACAGGTAGCAAGTACATATTTTATACAAAAGCTAGAAATAGTGATCTTCAAATTCTTGCTGTCATCGCCACCACTGAAAAAATTCTTCATCATTTATGATTCCAACTATATAAAACAAAACTTGATCCACATCATCAAAGTCGTACCCAATTGATTTGCCTAAATTATGATGTGCTGATGCAGAAAGTCCTTACAGAAAGAGAATGACATAGAAGCTGGAGACACATCAAGTTCCCATCTGGAGTATTTGAAGCAGGAGAGTACGTAGGTTGATGCTCTGCGATACCCATTGCTGCTTGAGGAGTGAGTTAGAAATTATGGAAATTGTGGAAATTACAGATTATTCCCACTTCAAATTCTGCCCAACATTCTCTCCCCCAGCTTGGTTTCCATTCGCACCACCACCATTAACAATTGACGTAATTGCAGCAGCCAATGCCGATCTAAAACTTGGGTCCGATGTTATTGCTTTGGTGGCAGCAGCTATAGATTCTGTCATATTCTGTTGAGGAGGAGGTGGAGTATTCTTTTGGAAGTAAGGCTGATAGAAATTTTCTTGAGGTTGTCTTCCAAGATTTAAAGATCCTAATTGGTTTTTGTTGTAAGGCTGGTTTCCATAACTTAAGTACCCATTGCCCCATGATGTTGGTATAGTGCTAGATTCTGAACCAGATGAAAAGTTTAAACTTGTAGATGGGTATCTTGTACTAGGAAAATTTGATGATAGTCTACTAAATTGAGATGCTGCAGATGCTGAAGTTGAAGATGACAATGCTGGTGGTGCAGTGAGGTCTAGAGTGATTGTTGGGTATGAAGGTGAAGATGAAATCGAAGAATTGGGTATATAGAACGGCCTTGATCTGGAGTTATCTGAGATATTAAAGCTAAGTCCATTAAGATCTCCAGACGTGCCGGTTGTAGCTGAACCAAAGTTCGGTCTTGAGCTAGTTGAGCCAGATAATAACATACAAGCGGCAGCTGAGGTAGTAGAAGCCATAGCTGTGGCTGCAATTGGAAGTGGGTGATTGTGGGTTCCTTCGTATGTGGTAATCAGGATGGACATATTCTCAGCACATCTCTGCACCTGAAATAAGAAGTTTGGAAAGGTTAAGATAGTTTAATCAGATGTACAACCGTAAAATTAGATATATCCAGCACCAAGTTTGATGATGTGAACTGTGAAGTTGATTCTAAGCGTGGTTATTACCTGTTTTCTTACTGGGCATGCAGGTGCGACAGTGCAACGATAATATGCCCGAGGGCATGGATTTCCTTTCGCTATTTTCTGTCCATATTTTCTCCATTGACACCCATCATTCATCTGTAAATAAAATGGATATGTTATTCATTTTTTCAAAGGTTTAAACACGGCATTAGTGCACCTCTGGCAGTAGTTAAGCATCATACTAACCGTTGGAGTATCACATCTCGCTCTCACAGAGACCCTAGCTTTCTTGACCTGATTCTGCTGTGTAAGTTCATCATCTCCGCTTCTTACTGTCTTCAAGATTTTACTAGGTGGCCATTGTTCTCCAACAACCTCTTCTTCTTTCGGTTCTTCGAAACTATTCTCGGGGCTTTGACTCCTAACAAGTTCAGCACGTGCTGCATGGTTGGAGACTTCAAACTTGCAACCCAAACCAAGAGCTAAGCCTTTGTTTAAGTCATCCTCATGATTACCAGTACCATCTTTAGATTTGCTTGAAGTACTATTAGTTTTCTCATCTTTAAACTTTTTAAGCTCAACAGAGTTGCTTCTACCGAGACTAAGTGAAATAAGTTCAGGTTCTTCGTCAGTTTCCTTATGATGGGTAGAGGCTGGCTGTACCACTACCGCAGTTGTATCTGTTGATTTCTGCTTGGTTTGTTCTTTTTGAACTATGTCAAAGAAGTGCATTTGTAGAGATTGGTAATCCTTTACAACTTTAGATAAAGTCGTCTTTAATCTTTCATTTTCTTGTTTCACTTCGCTCATTTCGGCTTTGGCAGACACTAGCTGATCATCCTGGACCAACATTAAGCAATTCAATTCAGTATTAATTGCAGTGACAAATAATTGGTGCTGGAAACTTTAATCTGTTCATAGTAAGCCTAGCTACCTGTGGAGCTGTAAAAAATTGTACCTCAATCTTTTTGTTCGAGGAAGACGTTGCGTTTGGATTTGTATCCATTGCTGATGATCGTATAGTTGCAGTTGTTTTAGGTGCCTGTGTATATAGGTAATGAATTAGCATCAAACAAACATCTCAAAGATGAGAAAAACAGCCTATGAAAGTCAACTATCTATGGCTTTGAATCGGTATGTTTGACTATAAAGTCTAAGTCAATGTTTTTGTTGTTATTGGTAAAAGCTAGAGAAGTTGAATTAAATCACCAAACACTTGGGTTTGATCTTGGTTGAATTACAAAGTTCAAGATCGACGAAGACTTTTTTCTTCTGTTTAACAATATACTACTAGTGAATTACATCGAATCATGCGCAAAACTAACTTAGATATTATATGGGATTAATCTGAATTCCAAACAGAAATTAGAAACGATACAAAAGGCTAAAGCTTCAAAACATTCAAAATCACTTGAACAATATTGCATATGAACAAACACAACATGCATGTTCTGCATGTAGGAATTAGGTTAATAATTAAGCACATGCATCTTATGAACATCATACGTGTATACAAACTTATCAAATTACTTGGCTAGTTGTTATTTAAACTCTACCTGCAAATTGTTGAAGCTTATCAACTCCAATCTTTGGTTTGGTGAAGAAGGTTTATTTGGGCTACTACTTTTTCCACCCTGCAATATCAAAATCAAATTAACAAAAGGAATTCGCAAATTAGTATGTATTCTAATCAAGTTTGAGTTCTTGAATGGATCGACTGTCTGAAAATAGACACCAAGTACAAGATAAATTCACTTCATATAAGATAGAATTTGCAATAGATAATATAAACTATTTATTAGGTAACAAAAAGAAGAAAAAACATGAAGATAATCTAATATGTACAAAGAGTTAGAAGATATAAGCTTTACTAATCCACATGCATACCTTGTTTTGGTTACTGCTATCAACAACTCCTCCTTCAAGTTGACGCTCTTTCCGGTCGGAATTATTGGATGAAGATCCATTACTAGTACTCTTTTCTCTTTTAATTGCAACTCCTTGATCAGCTCCAAAACCAGATGATGGTGATGATCTTTTCATTTTCATGGGGTTCTTATCATTATTACTGCTAGTATCCATGACTACCAAAGTCATATATAGATTATCTTTGGAAGTTTGCAAGTGTTTGTCCCTCACAACAACCAACAACAAGAAACAAGTACTCAAGTTGTGCAAGTACCATTAACTCTTTTCATCTTATATATATACTACGTACTACTCTTACTATTATAGATTAGACTCCTCTTGTTTAGGACTCGTTCTCTCTGCCTCTCCTTCTGTCTAAAAGTCCAGGGTTTAGATAGATAGATAGGGCTAGTGCTTATCACACATTCATTAAAGATGTCAACGGTTAGAGCTTCAGTTATACACTCATGCATCATAATCAGCTAGCTTCATATAATTAATTAATCAAAGTTGCAATTTAATCATATTTAGTACTCCAAAAAAAGAAAAATTCAACTTCCATGACAATGAAAATCAAATCAATATATTTTTCCTTTCTTTCATCAACTTCTTTCCTAGAGAGAGAGCGAGAGGAGTTGAAGCCGCATTCGCCGGTCTTTATAGACCTAACAACCAAATACTAATCTATATAGTATACTACTACTGTATAGCCCTACTACTTGTTCTTCCCTCCATAATATATTTATGTTAGTAGAATTTAAGAAGTTTCATCTCTGATGAGTTTAATAACGTCACATGCTTATATTTTATGTCAGGGTCAAATCTAGACATGGATAAATAAAATTTATAATACAGCTAGCCAGGATGCCAATTTACCAGCAACACCAAAGTTGACAATGCTTCATAATTCGCGCAGGGGCCGGATTGTAGACTTGGGTTCCATTTCTTTCCGTTCTTCATTACCAAGGAAGAAGAAAGAAATTTTTGTTGGGTGGTCAAGGACTCCAGCTATATGATACAACGGCAGGAGTTGACAAATATCTGCGTTCTGCGATCACATTGTACCGGCCAACCACCATGGAGCCCAGATCAGATTCCTCTAGTCCCACACAGCAAAATCTAACGCAAGTTATAAAGCTAGAATCTTACAAAGCCAGTCAAATAATGGTCCCACGCCCCAGTTGGACCCTTCCCCCGCGACGTTTGTTAATTAATTTCTCTATCTTAATAATGCACCAAAGAGAAGAGACATTAAGAATTAGAAATTTCTACTAAGTTTTAAAAATTAACGAAGAGGAGAGAAGAGGAGACTTTCATCGTTGAAATTCATTGAAAAAAAATCATTGATCCTTAATTTGTGTTGTTCTTTTGTTTCGTCTTCTTCTTTCTTACATTACCGTACATGATGTGTAGTGCTCTCCCCAATTAATTTTCTCGGATCCCCAAACCTATTTTAAATTGGAAAGGTAAATAATGGGGCAGCTGAACTTGGCAGTATGAGATGAACAATATTAAATACTTCTGGGGGACTCTGAGGATCGGGCGACATACTGAGTTCACTCAGTCAAAAAATCGGTTACATTTCTCCATGAAAACTCTTCAATAACTCTTGTTTTAATCAGATTATTTGCTTCTTGATTAAATTTCATCATAAAGTTTTATAGTTATGCATGATTAAATCAACATCTTTCGATTTTTTTGGTTTTAATCAGATTATTCGTACTAATACTTCTTATTTTTTCAAAACAGGAGAAAGTTTTTTCGAATCATGATTAACTAATCTTTAAAACTTGTTTCCTCCATGTGTTCACAGATAGAGTACTCCCTAATGGCGTTTGCCTTGTGTTTTGTTGTGGTCAAAGCGTTTGCAGTAACTGTTGCTGAGTTCGTTGTTAACTTAGTGATCTTTTTGGTTGCCATTGTTATCATGAGTAACAACGAAATATTCCGATTCTTACCCGATTCAGTCACAAAGAAAAGCACACCAAACTTTCGCACGTACCACCATACCAAAATCAGGCTCAAAGGGCTCCAAAAATTCAAAATTCAAAAGTCCTTGATCCTATTTTTTCTCATCACAGCTGGAATTGCGATACTTACCTTATCAGAAGAAAATATTTTACCAATATTCTATTCTATATCCCGTAACCAATTCCTTAATTCTAGAGGTCAAGAATATCTCTGCAGTCATGTAGAAGATTCGGAAACCCTAACCCTAAAGCTGGAAGATAAGATATATAAACAAGACAAGCTGGAGGTAGAAGACACAGAGAGAAAGAAGGCAAAAAGTTCAACAGAGAAAAACAATATGAGTGAGGTGGTAGACTTAGCTGAGAAGTTCAAGAAAGCCATGCTTGAGCTAGGTGAAGCGTCTGAAGCAGTAGTGATGGCAGGAGATGAAACAGAAGAAGAAGAGCAGGGAGAACAATGGGAAATATGCCTCATTGGAACCATTATCATGGAAGGGAAGATGAGCCACTATACAGCCGAAAATCACCTTCGTCCACAGTGGAACTTTATTAAACCAGAAGAACTGAAGGTGTTTGGAATTGATGATAATGTGTTAATTTTTAAGTTTGCAAAGAGGGAGGACCTAAGAAGGGTGTACAAGGAAAGGCCATGGAGTGTGGATGGCAATCTGGTGATCCTTCATGAATACATCCCACTGTAAAAGTATCATGAATGGGATTGGGAACATCAATGTTTCTGGATCCAATTGAGGTATCTACTACCTGAGCACATGAATGTTAGATTAGTCAGGGAAATGGGAAAAGTTTTGGGATTGCAATTGAGCCACCAGATGCTGTACCTGTTGATGGTATACCAGTGAAAGTCTGTGTGATCATCAACACAGGGGACCCAATGAGGAGAAGAGTAATGGCCCTAACTGCTGCTGGGGTGACAAGATGGTATAGATATTTTTATGAAAAGCAACCTAATCGCATCTGTACTGAGTGTTACATTCTTAATCACTGTAAGAAGGCATGTAAAGCTGCATCTGAGTACCTGGAAGCTGCACACAAGAAACACTACATATTTGGAAATGTAGGCTCAATGAAGAAGGGAAAAGCAGCTCAAACCAAATGTTTGGGACAAGTTCCAATGATGCATAAGAAGATTCCAAAAGCAGGACCATTTTTTCCTCCAAAAGATGGTATGATTGTGGAAATAACTGAAGGAAATACTGATAGTGCAAAGATGGACACAGATGATGATGAAGCAAGAGTTGGGAAAAGGCCTAGAATTAGCATACCAGAATCCATAAACACCAGCTTAACCTCTGTGGTTACTCATGATAACAATGGAAAGGAACTGGAGATCCCAACAGCTGAAAGGGCCACAACTAAGGGAGACCTATGCAGAGACACAGGAGGAAACAAGGTTTGCACCCAAAACCTCTTATACTACATACATTACTCAATCCTTGTGCATAGTTTTCCAAAAGCAGTCTTTGATTCTTATACTATAAGCACTACTTGTTTTGTTGTTCTAACAGTTGAGTGGCCTGATCCTCATCTCCTTAAACTGTTTAAAATGAGAATTCTTGCCTGGAATGTTCAGGGTTATGGAAATAAAGACACTAGAAGCCATCTAAAAGATTTAGCCCAGTCCAATGATCCAGACATTATATTCCTTAGTGAGACTAAATCCCATAGTAGTAAAATGAAAAGTATGATTAGGCCTCTACATTACCCTAATATGTGGCTACTAGATCCAGTTGGTACTAAAGGAGGACTATGCCTACTATGGAAAGATGGTATTGATCTTAAAGTAGTGGAAGCAAGGTGTAATGTGATAAACTGCTTAGTAAAGTTTGATGCTAGAGGTACTACTCTTGTCTCTTGTCTATATGGAGCTCTAAATGATAAAGATAGGGAGGAGCAATGGGATATGATGAACAATGCTGCTCAAGCTCACACTGGTAGTTGGGTGGTAATTGGTGATTACAATTTCATATTAAGTCCAGAGGAAAAACAAGGTGGGAATACACCTAATAAAAACCAGCTAGATGAATTTGTGCATATAGTAAGCTCTGCAGGTTTGTCTGATATCACTTATTCTGGTAATGTTTTTACTTGGTCTAATAAAAGACAGGATGCAAGGCTTATTCTGGAAAGGCTAGACAGAGCTATGGGTAATTCATTATGGTTTGCTTTATTTCCAACCTGTTTAGTATACCACCTCATTCCTTTTGCAAGTGATCATGCACCTATACTTTTAACTAGTGATAAGAGTTTATGCATATGCAAAAAGCCTTTCAGGTTTAATAAATGTATGCTTAGGGATAACTCATGCAGAGAGGTAATAGCTAAACAACGGGCTACCAGTTTTAGTGGATCATATGCTTTTAGGCACAATAAGTCCCTTTATTCAGTTAAGGTGGGGGTTAGGAACTGGAACATCAAACACTTTGGAAACTTTAACATACATATTAGAAATATCCAAGCAGAAATTGAACAGCTCCATAGCCAACCTACATGTGCTAGTAATACTAGAAAATTAGATGATCTGAACTTAAGACTCAAATACTGGTATGAAGTGAAAAATGACTACTGGAGTCAGAGAGGTAAGGAGGACTATCTTAAACTGGGTGATAGCAATACTGCTTATTTCCATGAAAATGCTAATTTCAGGAAAAGGAAAACTCATATAGAGACTATTCAGAATAGTTTAGGCATCTGGTTAACTAGCAGGGAAGACATAGCTAGGGATCTAAAAGACCATTTTGTAGGTATAAGCAGATCTACTAAGCCCCATATCCCTGATAATTTTATGGCTGATATCCAATCTTGTGTGACTGACAGTGATAATGATGCTTTGCTTGCAATTCCTAGTGTAGATGAAATCAAAAGGGTGGGTTGTGTTTAAAATGAAACCATGGACCTCTCCAGGACCAGATGGCTTTCCTCCTGGCTTTTACCAGAAAATGTGGGATGTAGTGGGTGAGGATACAGTGAGTATGGTACAATCATTCTTTCAGTCTAAGTATATCTTAAAGCAGTGTAACCATAACTTCATGTCTTTGATACCTAAGGTAAACTGTCCAAGAAATGCATCTGAATTCAGGCCAATAAGTCTTTGTAACACATCATATAAGATTATTTCAAAAATCATCTCTAATAGACTTAGGCCTATCCTAAATAGAATGATATCACCCTACCAGGCAGCTTTTCTGCAGAATAGGCAAATGTCAGACAACATTGTAATAGCACATGAACTAGTGCATACTATGAAGAAAAATAAATCTAAAAGAGGAATGATGGCTATCAAACTAGATATGTCAAAGGCTTTTGATAGGGTAGAGTGGGATTTTGTAATTCATTCTTTACTCAAACCTGGATTTCATAGTGAGTTTTGCAGGATGATTGAGCAATGCATTACAACAGTGTCTACTTCTGTGCTACTAAATGGATCTCCAGGTGAGTTGTTCTTGCCCCAAAGGGGACTTAGGCAAGGTGACCCACTTAGTCCATACATGTTTATCCTATGCATGGAATTCTTCTCTAGATGTTTACTAAAGGCAGAAACTAATAACTCAATCCATGGAATTAGAGTTAGGAATTGTAGCCAGCTAGTAAGCACCTATTTTTTGCTGATGATTGCCTAATTTTTCTTAGAGCAAACAAAAAAGAAGCTAGGGCTTTGCATGACATCATAAGAGAGTTCAGTAATCTGTCAGGTCAATCTATAAACTTTGCTAAATCAGGGATAACATTTAGTAGTAAAGTTGAAAATTGTGTTAAGAATGAAATAGGGAACATCCTAGGTATTCAGAGAATGGCTCTTCAAGACAAGTATTTGGGAGTGCCACTACTCTTACAAACCAAGAAAATGGAGTCATTTGAACCTATCCTAGACAAGTTCAAAGGCAAACTAGGAATTTGGAAAGTTAAAACCCTGAACCCTGCTGGCAAAGCTGTCATGACTCAAATTGTGCTTAGCTCTCTTGCCTCTCACCATATGTCTGTGTTTCCTATGCCTGTAGAGCTAACAGAGAAGATGGATACTATACAAAAGAGATTCTGGTGGAATAAAAAACAAGAAGGAGGTGGTCTTTTTCTTAGAAAATGGGAGTATGCCTGCATTCCCAAGAAGTTTGGTGGCTTAAACTTCAAAAAATCTGACATTTTCAATCTTGCTATGTTAGCCAGGTTAGCTTGGAGAATGATAGATGAACCTTACTCTCTCTGGGCTACTACACTCAAGCACAAATACTTTCCTAGTCTGGACCCATTAGCTGATATCCTACCTAAAGGATCATGGATATGGAAAGGGATTAAAAACGGTTTGGAAGTGGTCAAAAAACACTACTGTTGGGAGGTAGGGGATGCAAAACTTATCAATATCTGGAGGCATAAATGGGTACCAGGTTTAGATAGTCTCATTGTACCTAGAATAGGGACATATGGATGGAATTGTGTAAGTCAACTAATAGACCAGGAGACTAAGAATTGGAGAATAGATATACTTAAAAGTTTGTTTGATGATAATGTAGTTAAACTGATAATGCAGATCAGGATACCCATACAGGGCAGAGACAAAGTGAGATGGACAGGTACACATAATGGTTTGTTTACTGTTAAAAGTGCTTATAGGCTCATCTTAAACAGTAGAATAGACATGAATTCAGTACCCAATAGTGATTTTCCCTGGCTGTCTTTCTGGAAAGTTAGATTACCTCAAAAAATACTATTTTTCTTATGGAAATGCATTCAGGATTGTCAATCTGTTAGACAAAAGATAGGTAGATTCATATCAACTGTTGATATTGGTTGTCCTATGTGTGGATGTTATGAGGAAACTGTTCATCATCTGTTTTTTGAATGTATAGCTGCTAAAAGTGTGTGGAACATCATAGATGCTGGTCTTGGTACTAGATTTCAGCAGGGAAACTTGGTGGAACTCTTCAGGGATTGTTTTACTAATGTTTCGAGATCCAGTACTATACAGGAGTCTGAAATTATAACTGCAAGTTTTACAATGTGGCAAATATGGAAGGCTAGCTAGGTGTACTAAAGTCTATGAAGGGATGCAGTTAAATACTGCTTCCATAGTAGCTCTGATAAAACACTTCCAGGCCGACTGGTCTAAATATAACCCTGATACTACTGTTGCAGGGAATGCAGGATCAGGAAGAGTAAATAGAGCAGTTACTTGGCAAAAGCCAGAGGAAAATGTCATGAAATTAAATTTTGATGCGAGTTTTCACAAAGGAAATTATAAGTGTGGTATAGGACTGATAATGCGTAATTGTGCAGGGAGCTGTGGGGGGACAATCTCACTCCAGGGGCAAGTGATAGATGAGGAGCAAGCCGAAGCGTTTGGAGCATTCAAAGCTATTCAGTGGGCGAGAGAGAAGAATGTTACAAAGCTTCAGTTGGAGGGGGACAGCAAGAATGTAGTAGCGTCCATAAATGGGAACTCTCAGGCTGTGAAATGGACTACCAACCCTTTCATATCAGATTGCATTACATTGTTATCTAGTTTAGACTCTTGGAGCTGTAGTTATGTTCCAAGGGAAGCAAATAAAGTTGCTCATCTTCTTGCACAAGAAGCTTACGAGGAATCTAGTAGAGTAGATAGAACTTATGTCTTTCCTGTTTGGCTTAGAGCTTCGATTGAGGCTGACAATGTTTCTTGATTCTTTTTTAAGCAATGAATTACCTTTTCCTAGAAAAGAATGATGCATGGAAAGAAAACTTGGCAGTATGAAATTAGTACTCCCTCCGTCTCTTTTATATATGCGGAATTAGGACTTTTCTATGTTTCAAATTATAGGCGGAGTACAACTATCAAGATTACTTTTTACAACTTATACCCTTAATAATAACACATAGGTAATTGTGTTTGGAATAAGACAAAGGGTAAAACAAGAAAAAACATAGAAAATTATGACTTCAAAAATGTTTTCTTAATCTAAGAGAATCGGTCCCTCCGCCTATATAAAAGAAACGGAGGGAGTACTTGCCTCAATCAAGTCCTTGATACCAATCCATGAATCTGTGATACAAGTTAAAATGATACTATGTTGACATTGGGGTATGGTTAAAATGACATTATCTTGACATTTGAGCATCGTTTTTTTCATATTACTTAAACAACAATGAAATTGAATCTAAATTTTTGGTGGTATGTTTTTTTACAGAGGTTTATGTTCCTACCAAATTTGAGAACATTAAACGTATAACACTACAATCTACCACGTTTAAGATTCAACGGTTAATTTTAAAAGTAGTAATGGCGATGTTATACGTTTTGAAGGAACGTAAAGTTCTATAAAAAAGACCATGCACCGAAAAATAAGCTTCAAACTCATTGTAGTTCAAGTGTTATGAGAAAAACGGTACCCTAATGTTAAGATAGTGTCATTCTAACCATATCATGGGATCCTCCCTCATCTCTTTTCTTATTATGTGATACTATACTAGAAGCCATTAGGTCTAATAACCACTTTGAATCACAACCTTGCTTGAAGTGCTTCTTTTGGATAGTGAATTTCCAAGTCTTCTGAAGTGAATGTAATGATTGATTATACAACTTAAAAGTTTTTTTTTTTTAAGTACAAGACCGCTTTCATTCATAGAGTAAAAGTTGTTACATGGGGTAGTACATACAGTGGATCAAAACAACAGTGTAACACAAGAACTACCCTCGTAAACAGACATCCATGAAACGCATCGATTGTCAAAAGTAGATTCCTAAAAAAGTAGTAGGAGAGTAGCGTCGAAGAGCCAAGCAAGTAGCACACCATCCAAGCCAACAAGATATGTAATGCTATCAACAACACTGGCAAAAATGACAATGTGAGAGAGCCAAATGACCATCCATGAGAATGATCGGAGGAATGTGTTTCCCAGACCAACAGAACTAGTCTGTACGCTTTTTTGCAGTGCAAAGGCCAACCCAAAAGCCAAAAACCACCATCACCAGTATGTTGCTTGAACTCCAAAGAACTCCTCTGGTACCACCATTGTAGAATCAAGATGAACACCAAGTATTGCAGAACACATTGTGCAAAGCAGCTAACCACACACACGGAAACCGAAAAGCAAACAACATTAAACCTATATACAAGAACTACACACGAAAAATCAACTAGGCACCACCAACCGAACCTGCTGAAGAAACTGTGTATGCGGTACGAGAGATCGAAGCATGCAATTCAGCGTATTGAAAAACCATGGAACCATACAAAAGCAGGTACTAGTGAAGGAAACTAAGCCACCAGTATAAAATCCCCATAACGAGCCATTCCACATCGTATTACCGCATAATTTATGAGCCCCAAGTGATGAAGAGCAACACTGAACCCTGTCATAGTCAAGCTTCTAACAGCGTGTACCTCAAGTGCGGAAGAGATGAAATCTCTTGTTTGAACTATCCATACGTCTCCCACAAAGGCCCATTGTTTGATCAGGAAAAAGTGGGTTGTTGGTTTGTTTAATACCTTCCCAAGTGGAAGATAAATGATAGCCTTGGTGTGTGTCTGACATAGAGACAACACGACAGATAAAAAAAATGGATGGGTCAAAAAGAAAAAGTGTTTGTTTGGGACTCATCGAGACAAAGCAGGTCCCACACATGAAGATGAAGTGTGTGTTAACATGTGTAAGGCAAGTTGCAGCCATCTGTGTGTCCAGTTTAGGCAGGATACGTAAGCACTTCGTTGTGATTGTCTGACTCAGTGAGTCTTCCCAATTGAATTCAGTGAGACAAGGCGAGTCAAAGCAGAGGAAGAATCGAAAGAGAACGAGAAAATTATGAATGGTGTTGAGATGCGGTGGTCTTCCATTACTCCAAATCCAGAGCTCTTGATCCGTCCGAAATTGATGTGTGTTGATATTTAGCAGACGCCAAAGAAGAGCTCGATGTTGCGGAGAAAAACATAGACACCAAATACTCCTAGTGTTAGACTCAGTAGTAGTTGATTGTAGTATCTTCCATGTGATAGTAAAACCAGGAATCGGCCGGTTAAAGTCTTCCCATGTATGAAATCCAATCATGAAAATAACATGAGATTGTAGGTTACTGAATGTATTCCCCAGAAGAAGATGAATACCAAAACCAGACAAGGGTTCCATTATTACCATGAGGTAGCATAACATATTAGAAAAAAGTAAACCTATACTCTGCATAATTGAGGATCCAAGAGTTGGCCGTAATCAATATGGATCCCTATCTAGATCTAAGTAACCGACTATTTAAACCTTTGATTTTGATTATTGAGCGCCAAAAAACTCTTCCATGTAAGGTGGGTGAAGTATGAACCTCGACATAATACCCAATCCTAAGGTGAACGGGTTGTTATTTGATTGGGAATTGGGATTCAAGTGAATAATTGGGAAGATCGATTTAAAACGCTCCTTATCTGAATCATCTTTTGAATCCCCAGTATCTTCTTCCATCTTATGATTAGTGAGTATGGTTATAGGTAGAGAAAATGGTTTTGTGGTGGTGTTACATATGGTTAATGGTGAATCGGTGAAGTTTGGGTTAGCTCGGAATTCGCCCGATTCACAGAGCTCTTGCCGATCACAACTTGTAAGATATTATGTGTGCAACTACGAGTACTAGTAATCTAATTTTTGTGTTGCTATATGCCAGCTGGTGCTAATAATTTAAATTATGTTTGCTTAAGGTACCAATTATTCACTACTACGAAAATGGTATGAAGATCGTTATTCGTAGTACTTAATTTGTACTGGAATTTATACTCTCTACATCTTTTTGAAAGCATTAACTTTTGTCTTTGTTTTGGTCCATTAAAAATGATATTTAACGATGAATAATGTTATGTTTCGAGTTTTTTTAATGATATTTTTTTTTGTTTGGTAGAAAGCCTCCATTGTTTCCATTAATAGCATCAAATCAAGGTTACATGTAGATCAACTACATCAACAAATCATAGTAACAAGAATAACATACTAAAGTGGTACATAATCAAGTAATCCGACAAGGAAAAGAGTAGAAGATTTGAAGGAAACAAGCATGATAAAACCGATTACATCGGAGGAAGGATGAGCTTCAAGGAGTGATAAACCGACCATTTGATTGTTTTTCATTTTCATTAAGATTTGCTCTATTGAAAGAGGAGTATCTAGTATGCTTAACATCTTCCCCGACGAGTTGAAAAATTCGGAGACCGGAGTTTTAGGGAAGGACCTGTTAGTAGGTTGGGTGGGTCCATGGAGCCACCCAAATCTTCGAAAAAATTGTTAGTAGTAGTTAGTAGTATTTGAGGTTTTGCAAAATAGGGTGAGAAAAACTAGGTAACCGTGAAAACTGGAGACAAGAAATGTTAAAAGTGCAAAAGAATTAAATCTTAGGGTTATAAAAAAGCTTCTCGGGAAACGAGAGAAATCAAAAGAAAATCAGTAATTAGTAAGTCTTTCCACGAGAACTCTATGTTAACCGAGGAGAAAATTTCTCATTTTATCCCGATAGAAACAAATTTATTTTAGTTTGGGCCCCACTTTTAATTTCACCATATCTTATGTTTCAGTCGCACAGACCGTTGGATCTTTTCATGGATAAAATGAGAGATTTCTGGCGGTCAATGTAGCATTACTCGTCTTTCCGTTAGATTTTATTCTACTCCTGTGTTGCATATGATTTTTTTTTTTTTTTTGATCAGCAAAGAGAAGAATTGTATTGATTAAAAAATGAAGAGGGACAAAGGTTGTATTACCCTACAAAACAAGAACAATAACTTTTAGTAACAGACTACTAGAAGCAGCAAAACTAAAACGAACTGAAATAGAAATCTGGCCACTTAACCAGTACAACACTATAATCAAATTCCTCAAAATCTTTTAGAACCAAAGCCTAGGTATATATGTTGTACCTCGCCTTCTCAAACACTGCAGCTTCTGTGCTTGCATTACTACCAAAGACTCGAGTGTTTCTCTCCTGCCATAAGGAAGTTGCAAACAATAAAACTAGAGTTGTCAGACATACTCATATACCAAGCGTCTAAAGTAGGAACAATATCTGAGTGAACACTGAAGCAACAGTGTAGGCGAGTCAAGAACTTCGATCATAATTCAGAAGCAAATGCGCAATGGAAGAATATGTGATTTGTAGTTTCGTCTTGATGACAAAAGAGACAAGACGCGGAACTTGGATGCCTCTCTTTCGCAACCCGTCCCTAGTAGAAAGCCTGTTATGAAAAAAAATCCAAAGGAAACATGAGATCTTTGGAGGGAGTTTCTGGTGCCAAATCTTCTTGAATATAGGATTGCAGTCACTGTCATTGAATTCTAAGTTGAGCGCAGTGAAGGTCTTTTTACATGTCAGAGACCACTCTATTACATCCCCGGCTGTAGAATCCAAATGAATGTTATTGAGTTCAGTATGCAGTACCAACCATTCTCCTCTTGTAGCTGAGTTCATTCTTCTAGACAGTTGTAAATCCCATGAAACAACTTCATTATCATATTTGCAAACTTTTGAAACAAACCTTTCCCTTTGCTATTGAAACAACAAACAAATTAGGATATGTGGAGGATAAAGTAGACTCCGAGAGTCACAAATCATGTCAAAACCTAACATTTGAACCATCATTCACCTTAAATCTAATATGCTTAATGAAGTTTACAATTCATTTTTCTCCTCCATACTGACCTGTCATATGCCTATTTAGGGTACTTAGAAAGCCAGATAACATTGTCAATGTCGTGCTTCTCCACTATTATCTCCTTCCACAAAGAGTTTCAATTACAAACCTCCATAACCACTCTTAAAAGTGCATTATCCATTCTCTTCCAACTCTTTATACCCAAGCCACCTTTCTTATTCTTTTTATACAACAAGTCCACCTCAACAAATGCATTTTCCTACCCCCATTTTTGTCATTCTAGAGAAAATCTCTCATGATTTTTTCCAATCTTTTCACCACATGCATCGACATGACAACGCAAAGACATATAGTAAACTGGTAAGCTAGAAAACACACTATTTATGAGAGTGAGTTTGTCAGCTCTTGAGAGAAGCGGCTTCTTCCAACTTGCAAGTTTGGCAATGAACTTTTCCACCACCTTGTCCCACTTTGCCATCCCTCCATTTTTATCACCCAATGGAAGCCCTCTGTAAGTAGTAGGCAAACAATCAATAGTACAGCCAAGAAGCATAGAGAACTGATTTAGATCACCTTCAAAACCAACACCATAGATACAACTTTTACAAAATTATTTCCAAACCAGTTAAGAGCTACCATTATCATCAGTTATTTAGTTTCCCAAACAATCATGTGTTAGTTTTGTTAGAATTTTACTGTAGATTCATAGACGGACGGACAAAAGAGTTGTATATATTTTTTTTTAATGCAAACAAACGAATAGTACTTGAATTAATTTAATGCTCTCACCTAATCAAAATACTCATACAAGACCAATTGTAATTTCATCTTTTAAAACTATGTTTGAGTTAGTATTGTGATTTTTTTTTTTATTTTTTTTTTTTGTATTGGAACAGGGATGTTGAGATATTTTAAATGAGTTGGGCGAGACCATTCAACTCATATTGGGAACATAAATAGTTCTCACAATACATCTTATCAAAAGGATTTTCTTAATAAAAGTCAACACCTTGAGACAGTTTATGCAAGACATATTAATGAAGACAAATATAGGTATCGTTTGCGCCTACATTCATCACTTAAAGTCATTCGACTTCTTCTACGCCGAGGATTATCTTTTCGTGGTCATGACGAATTGAAAGATTCAATTTACCCTGGTAATTTTCGTGCCTTATTACAAATTTTGGCTGATAATAATGAGAGTGTGAATAATGTTGTTCTCGACAAGGCCCCAGAGAATCACAAGTTAATATCACCTGATATTCAAAAAGAGCTTGTAAATGTTGCAACAATAGAAACCGTGAATGAAATAATAAAAGATCTAGGAGATGAATTGTTTGCAATTCTAATTGATAAAGCTCGTGACGTATCAGTAAAAGAACAAATAGGTGTTGTGATACAATATGCAGATACGAAGGATGCATTGTGGAGCAGTTTATTGCACTGGGTACATGTTCCCAACACCACTGCAATATCATTGAAAACAGCAGTTGAGGAATTATTTGCTAGGCATGGGTTGAGTATCACAAGTTTGCGTGGGAAAGGTTATGATGGTGCCAGTAATATGCAAGGCGAATTCAATGGGTTAAAAGCATTAATTTTTAAAGAAAAAAAAACTCTTCTTGATGTTGCTGAGGATGTTCCATATATTGCTGCATTTTTCTCTCTTGTTGTAATGGAAATAAACAGTAGAGGCTCCATGCAAGTGTCGTGATATTTTGCGAGCAAAAGAAGTTAAGAGTATACAGAGACAACTTGAGACGGGTGAATTATCAAATGGTCGAGGTCTTAATCAGGAAATTGGTATCAAACGACCTTGTGATACACGTTGGAGTTCACATTATGGTACATTTTTAATAATGATGTTTCCGTCGGTGATTGGAGTTCTTGATGAGGTTGTGCAAGATGCTAATGGTTCTAAGTAAAGAGGTGAAGACTTACTTTTATTATGGTATGTGTACTTTCGATTTTGCTTTCAACTTGCATCTAATGAAGGATATACTAAGGATCAACAATGATTTTCAAAAGCTTTACATCAGAAAGATCAAAATATTGTAAATGCTATGACCTTAGTTAAGATATCTAAAGAACGCTTGCAGAAACTGAGAGCTTATGGATGATCATCATTTCTAAACAATGTTAAATTCATTTTTCCATAAGAACGACATATCAACTATTTAAATGGACGCCAACTATGTACTTCCAGGAAGATCGCGACGATCGAGCATGTAACAAAAAATTTACACCAAGTTGAATTATTTTTTGCTTGACAACGCTGCGAACTCAACAATCGGTTTGATGAAGTGAATATGGAATTACTTGTTTGCATTTCACGCCTAAACCCGAAGGATTTGTTTGTTGCTTTTGATGTCAAGAAGGTAGTTTGTCTTGCTAAATTCTATCCATATGATTTCTCAGAGAAAGAACGCCTGGACCATGAAAATCAACTCGAGGTTTATGAAATGGATATGAAAATTAATGATGTTTTTAAATAATTGAATGGCATTAGCAGTCTAACTAAGAAAATGGTTGAGATGGGAAAGGATGTTGTTTATAATTGGGTGTATAAGCGAAAAATATTGTTATCAATAACCTCTATTTGATTCCTTGAAACCCTATCGGCCGTCTTCATCTACTTGCTCAGATTTTGGACCAAATCTGAGCAAGGTTTTTTCTTTCTTTGTTGTTTTAGGTAA
This sequence comes from Papaver nudicaule, assembly GCA_023529015.1. Classification (NCBI taxonomy): domain Eukaryota; kingdom Viridiplantae; phylum Streptophyta; class Magnoliopsida; order Ranunculales; family Papaveraceae; genus Papaver; species Papaver nudicaule. The sequence goes on from JAJJMA010063896.1 coordinate 21,944, forward strand.
TCTAATTAAATAAAATGTTGTTTTTTCATGTCTTCACTTTTTTGGTGATTCTATCTTCGCTTTTACAACGAATCTTTCTTCACTTCAATGGTGATTTTGTGGTTTGCTTCTCGAAAAAAGAACATCGACGATTCGGCACGACATCGCTTTGGATTCATCTTCAACAAAGGGGATTTAGGGCATCCGGGTTCTTCGTTTTATATACAAGATTAAGAGCTAATCACTCCTTTCTCTTTGGAGTATCTCTTATTGAAGAAGACAAACTTTTTAAATGGTTGGAATTGATTCCGGATTATACCATCTTTTCTCTCTACTTCTCATACAAATTAGATTTGGGTGTTTTTGCGGTATATTGCTCTTTCTCTTCGCAATCTACATGTAATTGGCATCTATATTTGTATTTGGGTTTTGACTTCTTGTATTTTGATGTTCTAATTTTTCAAGTAAGCAATCATGTAATCACTTTTTTGGATTGAATGGAATGTGATTGGAATGTTCATCAAAAAAAATATATATATATATAATTGGGTGTATAAGCATATAAAGTTAGCATTAATCTTACCGGTTGCTACTACTATAGTTGAAAGAGCCTTTTCTGCTATGAACATAGTAAAATCTCGCCTACGAAATTGGATGGGTGATGAATGGTTAAATGATTGCTTAGTCACATATATTGAGAAAACTGTTTTTAATATCATTACTGATGAAAGAATCATGCAGCTCTTCCAACGGATGAAAAGCCGAAAAGGACAATTATAAATTTTGTTTTTTGCTTTGAGCTTTCTGTTTTTCATCACTAGATCGTTATTATTTCTTTTACATCGCCATGTTTCTGCTACTATGAACAAATGATTTTCTTAGCATAATATCATTTATTTAATTTACTATTTTTCCTTTATTGTGTATGATGCAAATTATTATGACTGATATACAAAAAGAGCAGGACTAGTTGAGGTAAAAAAAAAATCCAGAATGCACCACCCAACCAAAAAATCCTGGCTTCGCACTTGAAAGCCCCACAAATCGAGCACAATTAACTGCAAATTCTTGTTCAGATCAGGCCCTAACGGACTATGGTTGAAGGTGGCTAGGTTTTATTTTTTTTTAAATAATTGGTGTTGTTAAATCTAACTCTAAAAAATGCAAATAATTCAATAATAATGTTTATACTCTTTGTGTGCGTATTTTACGATATTTTTCAAGATTTAAAATATACAAATACCTTTTCTTTAGTTTGAGGGATAGAATATGCTACTTTTATACTATGTTTTGCTAGAATATTATACATAAAAACATAAACGAGAAAACCAAAAAAAAAAAAAAAAAAAATCTCTCTCTTGATATTTTTCTCTCTTACAATTGTGTAAATAAGGAAAGGGTTTTTTTCGTCTGATTGGGGGAGTACTACTTAATCGTCTCATACACAAAGTTGAAGAATCATGATTCAATTTTTTCTATTTCTCATTCGATATTCACCACAATTTCCTTTAAATTACAACCTGATATTTTTACCATTTTGTGATATTAGAAAGATACCGTTGCAGGTTCGATATCTCTCCCCCTCTCGAAATCTTAATATCCGTCCGCTTTCACCTGGCTCGATTTTGGTTTTCGGATTTCATCTGAACATGATTTCTTTGTTCCTAAGTGTTAGTCGATTGTTTATTTAATAAGATGCATTTTTGTTGTTTTTTCGCAGTACGGTCGATTTTTGTTTTCAGGGCAATTTCTGTTCGCTTTAAGAGCGATTTTCTTTCACTTAAATGATTTTTTTCCCACTTTAATGGTAAGCTCGTGGCTTGCTACAATTTAAAACATCAAAAACTCAAGTCGGTTTCGCTTTGAGCATCTATATTCAACCTAAGGGATTCAAAGCACCTGAGTTTATTTGGATTTACAATATTATGGGTACTTTTTTATATTTGGAACATCTCTTATCAAAGAAGAAGATAGTATTTCAATGTACATGATCAATTTCATATTCTCAAATAAAAATTAGATCTATACGGCGATTTCCAACGCAATTTATTTGTAATTGACGTGTTTTGTTGTAAATAATTTGTATTTTGTTGGATTTAAAATGCTTATTCGGTCATGTATCACCACTTTTAGTTTAAGAAAAAGGTAGAAACAAAGAAACCAAAGAGAAATATAGAGACAAAGAAATGAACACTATTTATAAAGGGGTATCATATCTTTCAATGGGGATACCATTATATATGAGACAAAAATTCACAATCATTCTTGACCATTGGATCATGCAAATGATACCCTGCTAATGTCGATACCCTTTATAAATCATGGAAATGAAGCCATCGGGGAATAGGAAAATAAATACTTATATTCAGTAAGTCAGATTTCCACGAAGACAATGCTCGTCATGTTGAATTAAAAGATCAACATGTACTTAAATAAAAAAAGGGTCAAAAATGTGGACCATCTCTAACCAATTAAATTATATTAAGATTCCAGCATATTATTTCCGTAATGATGTATGTTCAACGTCAATGATAATATTTCTTTTCTTAATTCCTACAAGACATTTTTCGATATTTCATACTCCTACTTGGGAGAGAACCTGAGCATAGCTCAGTGGTTTCCCGCTGGCTCCCCATAGGGGAGGGCTGAGGTCGATCCTCAGCAGTATCAAAAAAAAAAAAAAAAAAAAAATACTCCTACTTGGGATTGGCCTTTCAGACGTTTCATACGCCGGATGTTAGCTTGTATATACTGCAAAGAAGTCTACTACAGTCTACATGTACTGTAAACTTTACTGTCCAAATACTATTTTCTCATGCATTAGTTGCATACTTGCAAAGACGTGAGATTATACCTAATTAGGGTGGAAACGCATGAAATGATTATATGAGATTAAGGAATGATTCATAAAAAAAATAAAATAAAAATGAATGAACGCATAGATAATTAGCATTCACCATCGTATATAATTGGTGTATTTAGTTTTCTCTAGTTCTTCAGGAATACCATGATATATACGTTATCGATTGTATATCCATACTCTGATTAATTCTTGAATTAGTGATAGTTAATTAAATTAGGACGCAAAAGTCTACTGATTATGAATAGACCTGGCCATAAGTCCCATAATCTATATGCGGTGAATTTCTGTGAGGATGTAGACATGATATTTCTTGAGTATTTTAAAGGAAAATACATGTATTTTAGACTCCTCCTGCATACTAAGTTGTATACTCATTCGCGAAAATGACTGCTGTATGCCTACCAGCTATGAGCTAGTACTAACATTTTTGCCAAATTTATCAATTGCTAAATTTGACCGGGGGAGTTTCAAACACCTCATTATTTATCCTGCCTAAATTTGGCCCCATTTGGAAGTATTTGGCCCCATGAAAAAATAATTCCGGCGGTTGTTATATAGCAAAATCGGAACACCTCTTATAAAAGATGACTGTTTTACCCTTTCTCAATTAGTTGCTAATTAGTTGATTAGAGTCTAAACAAGATTAATTAGTCTTAACTCTCATATCAAAACAAGATTAAAAATTTTCAAACATTATCAACCATGAGAATCACCCAAGTTTTTTTAACCAAAATCTTGAATCTGAACAACGCACAATCGGTCTATATATATGGAAACTTAAGCCGATTATTCTTGGGTTCTCGAACAATCGGTGCATATTATTACCAAAGTAAGCCGATTGTTGTTACTCTGCCCAGAAATTTAAACAAATCAATCGGTGCATTTTTACAAACTACTAAACCGAATATAATAACCAAAATCATTTTATATTAACGGTTATAAAAGACGATTATGGAGACAGGGAAAACCATTTACTTGATCAACAACTAATCGGTTTATCTCAGATAAAAAATCTAACGATGTAGGAAATCTATTTTTTCTATCGGTAGGTAAAACCAAATTTAGAGAACGATTATTTACTGTCACCATAAAATCGTTCGATATATGCATTATTGTAAACCGATTCTGAACTGTTTTTGAGTAATATTAATCACGACTGTTCGATATCGTAAACCGTGTGACTTTAATTATGCCAATACACGTTATGTCAACATACTTGCATGTATGCCAAGCGTTTTATTTGAAATAAATCCCAATAAATCTTAATAAAGGGCCTTTAGGTTTCTTTTGGGTTATAAATAGGTTAGGTTATTAGAGAGAAAGAATCAGTTTTTTTTATATTTCAAAAATTATTTGAGAATTGAGACTAGAGAGATATAGAAGTTTTAAGGTTGAACAATGGCTGTCAAGAGTGAGTTGCAGATTTTGTTGCAAAAAATGTATGCTGCTTTAGATGAATACAAAGAAGAGGAAACCGCGAGGGCTGAAAGGGAAGGTGTTGATCCTAAAAGAACGTGGAAAGTTGGTGGCTTCTTGGTGAGCATCCCTCATCTTAAGATGAAGGTCAGAGATAGTTTTGATTCTGTGTCGATTGAGAAGAAGTTGGTCCGCTTCTTTGTCGATCATTCTGAGGAGTTATCCCAACCCAATTCTCGTCTCTGTCTTATTATTGGTGAGCAACTTTCAATCTATACGGATTCTCCTAACAAAGATTTAGGGGTTGTAGTCTTGGGTCCCAAAGTAATCACTGTAGGGAATCCTCCTATTCGAACTTTCACTACCCATATTGGAGGTTTGCCTGTATTTGGAATGGTTAGAGATGGCATGGTTGAAGCAACATCCGTTAAGGGAGAGGGAGGACATGCCTCGACTAGTGGGGTTAAAAGGAAGCACTAGAGGAGATGGTGAACAAGGGGTCTTTTTAATTTTATGTTTTATGTTGTTTTATGTTGTTTTATGAAGTGTTTTTATGATTTTTACTTGAGGGTTTGTTAGTTTTCTGTTCTACCAATTTAAGCAACAATTAAAAAACAATCGGTGTACCATAAAATCTTTTTCTAACGATTATGGTTGTTGTTTTCTATAATCGGCGTTGGAGTTTGTGATATTGTAACGATTATTGCTCCTGAAAAAACCAGGAGTAAAGTTGTCATATAATCGTTCTACATATATATCTAGATAAACCGATTATATCAAATAAAAACTGGCCCATTCATTGATTTAGGAAATTGAACACATGGTTTAGGAAATCCTAAAATTACATAATCTAGTAGCTCCAAACTAGCCTGTCATCCATTAATACTTCATCAATGAATCTCGGAGCACGTCTCTTCAACACGTTATAACACTTCTTGAAAGCATATGGTTGTCGGCCTTGGCGTACTTCCCATATAACCGCGAATCTCGCTTTCTAAAATGAAAGAGTGAAAGAAAAGCATGAAGTTAGTATGCAAGAATCTAACAATGAAACAAGTATAAACATGTCTCGATACTCACTTTCCAACTACTAGATCGTTGGGGATGATGGTTAACCATTTCCATAATTCTAACGTACTCTCGCATATCCATCTTCATGTGATCGAATCGAAAGCTCAACATGCTTGAATTTCGTTGTTTTCGATTCCCGTTGCGCTCTACAAAGACTTCTTTGACCCTCTTCCAAAACATAGTGCGGAGTTCATTGGGTCGTTCACGTAGGACATACGCGAATGATTTCACTAGATCTAAGTCTTCTTGCGCGTCCCAATTCCCCCATTCCCCCATTATCTCCTATTGAATTGAAAAATAAATAATGGAGAAAGAAGAACTTCAAGTTGATATGGAGGGTATGTGTGTGGGGAGGTTCTCTTATATAGATGTGATCCCAACGGCTCTTTTTCTTGGGAAAACAATCAACAATCGGTATATATTGTGAACCAATTACGCCGATTTCAATGCTGGCCCAAATTTTAAATCAATAATCGGTTAATAAATAAGTCCACAAGAGCCGATGTTTAAACATTTAAAAGCAAATTATTGGACAATGAAACATCGGTTACAATGAAGTCAACTGAAGGCCGATTGTAAATACAATCGGCTTACAATATTAAATATAAACGCCGATTATGTCTACAAAAGATACTTTAACGAATTTAATCAACCAATATAACAGTTTGCGATAAAAATCTTGAGGAGACGGTAATGTTTTTCGTACTTGAAGATCTTCCCATTAATTCGTTGCCATTCTTTCAAATCCCTAGCCAAAATTTCATCATCGCTATTTTCCGAATGTTGAGCTCGGATCGACATAACCAAGTGCATAAATTCGTCGACTCTTTTATGTATTTTTCTCCATCGAAACCCCAACGCATTCTGATCTCGCACAACTTGGCTTCTAGGTTCATCAATTTTGAATTCTTCAGTGACAGTAGTCCATAATTGTGGATAATTCACTTTAACACGATTTCGTTTTATTTCAGCGGGGGTCGGATAGAAAATCATATAGTTTTTACAAAGACATAAATCTTCTTCCAACGTAAATTTGGGACGTGGTTTAGGTCCATCGGGTAATGAGTCTAAAGGATTTTTATAGGGTTTTCGAACCTTAGATGACGACGAAGAAGATGTTGTAGATGATTTGCATCGCTTAACTACTGGGCTACCATAGTGTCTAGGGGGAGTAGGATACCATCTCTTAAATGGAGGGGGAGTGAATAGAGGAGGTGATTTATCTGATTTTTTGGTGTAGTAGTAGTTATTGATTATCTCCCTAGTTATGTTTCGAGTTTCGGGTGGAGGAGAAGTTGGAGGCGTACCGGTGGAAGATGATGGTTTAGCCATTTTGGGGGTTGGAAACACTAAGAGTTCTTTATGTCCTTTTATAGATGAAAGTCCCAACGGCTATTTTTTTCAAAAATCTGAGATCAATCGGCGTTAATTTATGGTAACAAACGCCGATTGTGGAGCACAGGAGTTTGAAACATTTGATTAACTATATTCGTTGTAAACAGACTTACAAATACAACGATTGTGTTTAATCGGCTAACACTGGATATTGTATTAACCGATTATTATCCTGAAATACACTAACTACTATCACATGGTTATGGAACAAAATAGGAAGCATCAATACATGAACAAACATAACAACCATACATTCATAACCAGAAATTCAACGATTTAAGTCAACCATACATTCATAACCAGAAGTTCACCATCATAGATGTCGATAACATAAAATAAACTAGAACACACAATACCAAAACACATAATAAAACTCAACCAGTGAAACCAGTTCCAAACCCTGTTCGACTACGGATTAGTTCCCAGCTCGGTCCGCCATTGGCCTCAACAAGTGGGCGGAGACGTGCAACTTCAGCACAAAGTGTACAACCACAAGGGATAACATCCACAACATCACCAACCCTCTTTCTTTTAAGATTACGAGGTGCTTGCGCTTGCCATTCATCATGATCGACAAATCTTTCGACTTGGGGAGGAAGAAAATCCCGATAATCCCTACGCAGGCCAGGAGAATTTTCCCCACGCAAATGTCGTGGTCGTGGAAGAAGAGGATCAATGTGTTCATCCCTTTGACGTCGTGTTTCAATCACGCGTGGATCATCCTCACGAATTGGTGCTGGAGGTTCATGGTAAAGCACAAGTGCAAGGTTCGATTCATCTTCACGAATTGGTGGTGGGGGAGGGCGGTCAATGAGTTCGTTCCTTTGTCGTCGTGTCTCAATCACAAGTGCATGATCAGGGCGCATTGGTAGTGGGGGAGGTTGATAAATCACAAGAGCAAGGTTCGATTCATCTTCGCGAATTGGTGTTGGTTGACCACTTGATTCTGGTTCCCTGTTACATAAACACGATGGAAACGACTTAAAAATCTAAAGGTACTAAGAGACTAATCGGCCTATATACATTCAAACATAAAACGATTTACCAAAATCGGTGCATGTATTTATTAATAAGAACCGATAAATAGAAATAAGTTCAAAACTTTCTGAGAGAACCAGAATCGGTATACATACAACCAATTATCTAACGATTAATTAAGTTTAACATATATGGACCTGTCATCCATAATCGGTGTTTAATATGCATATCATAAAACGATTTTGAAATGCCAGTAAAGGTTCAAACAATTCAGAGTTACAACAATCGGTATACGAAGTACTTAATGTTCAACGATTGTTGCTGTGAAATAATAATCGTTAGTTAATTGTAACACAGAAAAACGATTGTTGCTCGAGACCAACAACAATCGGTATATATTTGCAACTACATACACCGATTCTGGGTGGAAATGAAGGGTTTCGATTCTGCCATTTACGTGTAGAAATCAATTACATTGTAACCATCTGTTAGTTTTACGTACTTGATTGTTGTCGACATAGTGTAAGCTTGCTTTGTTGATTTTGAGGATATGATGAAATTAGGGTTTGTTGAACTCAAAAAAAGAAAAGGTGTTATGAAAGTAGTAGAAGAAGAAGAAGAGAAGAACACATATATATGATTCAAATGAAATAGAAATGTGATTAAAAAATCATGATTATGATTAGGAAAATCAGATTTCTAATTAAGTGTAATGCAAAGGGTAATCTAGTATATTCCACTAGATGAAGACATCCCATAACAACTCACCCTAGATGGGTATAAAATTGTATGGGGCCAAATACTCCACTGTGGAGCCAGATTAAGCCAGGTTATTTATCTCCTATACTTTCAAACAGAAATGACAATTATTACTTGAAATTCCAATAAGACATAGCGCAGGCTAATAATACCTCTAAAATCCGATATACATATAGTTGGCCTTAACTTCGTCATGGTGCCTCTATTATGCTAATGCAAAATGAGG
>JAJJMA010063901.1:0-26999 GCA_023529015.1 Papaver nudicaule
GGTTCTCGGCCTTTTGTCCCGTATTCGAGGAAGCGTCATCATACTGTAGAGGATCTGCCTGAGACTAACCCCAGTTTTGGTGCACAACCACCCTTTCCGAAGGTTCAGAAGGTACGTCACATCTCGGAACTTTTCTCTTGCAATCAACAAACTTCCGTCAGAGAGCTGTGCCCACCTTTGGAAGGACCGATTTTTCGCAGAAGGAAGGGTAATATCAAAGATATGGAGAGCCAACAACACTGGTTTGATTTTTATGACAACCTAGGGCCTCTCCCAGGCCTACCTGTGAATGATTGGACAAATGACCCTCCAAGGAACACCAATACCCCTGTTACTTACAACTTCCCTATCTTAAATGATCATGCCAACCCTGCTAATACAACTACACCTGTAGCTGTGGAACCGGTTTTCTCACCAGGTTGGCAGGTATCCGTTGATGAAGTTGATGTAGCTGAAGTACTAGCAACTGATCTCCGAGTGCCTACAACTAGGCACTCGTCCGCCTAATGGGGCTCAATGCCACTCATCTTCCTTTGTGGCAGCTGCTTTGGAAGATGAGGTTCTGTGGTCATGCTGTGGGAGTCCAACACTTTACCAGGTTTTTTTATGGCAGTTCTTAGTACTACTTTGTTTGTTCATCCTTCGTTTAGACGGTTTTCTTTAGTATGCAGCAGTTATTGTGTCCTACAAGAATTGATGGTTATCCTTAGAAGTCTTTCGATGACTACTAATAATCTGATGATGCTCGAGATAGATGATGTCGGAGTTTGGGTTATTCAGTACGGGGTTATTCTTTTTAGCCTGAAAAGAACCTACGGACGTTTCTTAGTCTGTTTGTCAGTCTTGCCAGGTCATTTCTTTAAATGGCCGGTTGCCATCTTCTTTGTAAGCTTGGCATAGTTTCCTACTCATCTGGTTCTCTGCTTCATGGATTTGCTCAAGTCCTGATCACATGGCTTCACCTTTGGCACGTGTAACTAGTAAGAGATTACGATGCTTTATGTTAGTTGGGTTTGGGGTTGTTAGTTTTGGTTTTTGGATACACCCCTCCAACTGTTGTACTAAACTATGTAATGCTCTTCATTAATATAAGCTGTTATGTCTTTCAAAAAAAAAAAAGGTACACTCACTCACTGAGAATTTTGGTCTCTCAAAAGTAGTGTCTGTTTAGGCTTAGTCTTATGGTGTCTAGTTTGGCTACTACTTCTACCAAAAGCGTGGTGTATTCTAGTAGTACTACTTCTCTCTCCTAGCAAACGGTAGTAGCTCAAGTAGTAGCTAGATTGATGCGCTGAAAGGTTCAGCGCTGAAAAAGCGAGAAAACGCTGAATAGTTCAGCGCTCAGCGCTGAATGGTTCAGCGTTTTCCTTCATCGCTGAACGGTTCAGCGTCAAATAACTTTTCCGAGTTTGACCTTTTTTTTCATACACCCAGTTGACACCTTCAGCAATATATTGTGTTTCTAACTCTGTTTTCTCACACTCACGTTACACCACCAATCTACGAACACCGGTTATGCAAAAATGAACAAATTTCATACCAAAAAAATCAGAAAACAAATACAAGTTGCACCATATGTAAATTAAAAGATAAATTTTCATTAATAACTTAAAGGATTACATTAAAATTTAAATCCGCTCATTCGAGTAATGTGTTTGCTACACTTTTTAGGAGAAAATTACGAATGAGTATTCCCCAAAGGAATTACATTGACATCTAACATACTTCAAAGGTTTTGAGAAAATCCTTTAGCTCATGGTAATGTGCTTCGTACTCGAATTCCTTTCCTTTACCTTGTTTCCATACCTTCAAAGTCCTGGCATAAATTTCATCTTCCGTAACATCTTTCCCAAGTCTAGCTCGGACAAATCTCCCCAAGTGCATAAAATCATGAACGTTTTGGCGTATGATCCACCATCGGTCTGACATGCCTCTTACATCTCGTACATATTGGTTTTTAAACTTGAAGTCATCTTCGATATAATTAAACATGGAGCTCCACTTGACCGTACCACGACTTTTTTGTAATCCATAATAGAAGAAGGTTTGAGAAAAAGAGGTATCTAGAAAGATGATTGTTTGAGAAGAAGAGTTCATTCTTTATATAGATTGATCCCCAACGGCTAGTTAACGGCTAGTTTTTTTGAATTTTGTTGATTCGAAAAACTAGCCGTTATGAGGTGTAGATGGAGTGTAAGAATAAGCTTACCATTTTGTATTTTTTTTTAAAAACTCAAAATAATCGTTGGAACCATGAAATGAAAAATATAGCATAAACTGTAATGTAAAACAACAATCCATAAAAAAAAAATTAAGTCTACAACCATGTTACTACATAAAAACAAATACTCCTTGAACACTAGAAGTGATAATGAGTTTCTGGAACCGCGTCGGGAATACCTTGCTCCATAACCAGATCGTCAAATTCATTGTCAGGTTGGTCTGGTCCTTGTGGTGCATTGAGTGATGTAGATGCTCCGAAAGTTGGACAGTAAACTCCTTGAGTTGTATTTGATGAAGACCATTGCCCCGCTTGAAAATATGTACTAGGACCCAATGAGAGATCTTCTGCATAGTTTTGTTGTTGTGAATGAATAGAACGTTGAAAATCTTCCTGAATCCGAGCATGAAGTTGTAACTCTCTTAGACGTCTCATTCCACAACACTTCACGAGCTCCGGTAAGCGCTGACCATTGTCGTGACATATAATCATAGCACTGCTCCTATAAAATGCAAAAATAGATTAATTTTAGTTGAACATTCAAGCCAATATAAAGTGAAAATGCAAACAAATGTTGATCTACTTACCAAAGTCATACCAAATTCACCCCAATTATACGGACAATGATGCATTGGAACCTCCACTAGTTGTTCAACACCGGTTTCGGTGGCCACTGGTAAAGTGAAGTCTACCTCTGGCAACTGCGGCATATGTTGTTGTGTGTCATATGTGTAGCTCTGTGACATCAGGTTATTCGGCGCATGAGTGGGAAGCACACTGGGAGGAAGTCTTGAGCTACCAACTGCTAAGTGATCGACGTTCTGTGCATGGTATGACTCAGTGACATAACCTCCAACACTATGCGTTTTCCACCAACGGGTATATACATCTGGTTCGACTGCATAATAGCGATCGGGGCTTACAAATACAATCTCCCTGTCTTGAACTTGTTGTAGTTGTGGAGGATTTGCTGGGATTACAGTCACACCATAAATCTGCCTCTGGAATCTCTCAGCCAAGTACACACTCATTCTGGTGTTTGGGTTTTGCAGATCGTAAAACAATACTCTTATCCCGGATAACTGTAGTGCTGCATCATAAGCATCTCCAGGTACATGAACCCAATCGCAAGTCAATCTGATCTCTTGAGATGGAGCACGAATGTTTGTGGACATCCTTTTGGCCTCCTTTTTTATCCCTTTTCCTTGACTTAATTCTTTCCCTGGTGAAGAGAAGCATCTTTGGGAATACATCTTCATGTCGTCCAGCAGGTAGTGGCACCTCTGGCTCTTTGAGTAAGGGTTGCAGGTTATGGAAATAGTAGTAGTACCAAGTATTCAAGAACCACAACCATGCCACATAGATCCTTACTCTCGCATGAAGACCACTCGTCAAGATATTTATAGGTATTTCCCAAAGAAGCTATACCCCAATCATAATCCCCAATTTCATTTAAAAAATTTTGGAACAATTTAATCCAACGTTTATCTACTTTTCCAGTAGAATTTGCAAGAAGAGAATGACCCAAACACCAAAGAAAGAACATCCGTGTCAAATGCTCTGCAACATGAGTATTGTCCCGGCCACTTCTACTTAGAATGTAGGCTCTCAAGGTACCACATGATAGCCAGTTAACGTTATCATCCCATGCACCAAACGTAGGCACAGTACCAAATACATACCTAGATCCTTATACTTTGTTCCAACCTCCAACGGCGGCATAACTACTTGACGTTTTGAGGGAACACCAGTGGGAATGCCAGTTAACATATACCAATCTACTGGAAGAAGCCCAACCTCAAAGTCCCTAAAATGAAATCTCTTGGTTTTCTGCCACCATCTCTCGGCTAAGGCTTCCACAAAGCCTCTATCCGAATTGGTGAAATTAAACTTAAAAATGCTAGAAAACCCGCAATTGTCACAGTATCGTTGTGCAACAAGATTGTTTGCTACTACAATTTCATATAACGTGCTTATCTCTTTGACAGTACCTCTAAAGTTGACTGGCCGAGTTTCACATAATGGCTCTTGACATCTATGTCGCACACCAGGCAAGTTTTTCCCAGACACTACCTCTAACAAAGCACACTCTTCTTCCATACTACAATAAAAAGATAATGAATTTCCATCACAATTTAAATCAAATCAACATACTCAATTTCAATCATACTCTCATTTTCAAATAGTTTCATCATACTATCAATGTGATAATCTTATCAATTCCAATCATACAATCATATTCATCATACTAACTCAATTTCATCATACAACTAAATTTCATAACCCTAATTTCAACATGAAAAATCAAATTGTCACCATTTTTTTTTCATCTAACAGTCTAACTATCTAGAAAACATCAGTACACATATATGGTAATCATCAAATCAATCATGAAATCATCACAATCAAATATCAAGAACAATAAAAATATAAATGTTAAAAATCAAACCTTGGCCACAATTGTTGACGGAATTGAGTGAAATTTGGGGCAAAAGATAGAGAATCGAATTTGCAACAAACCCACGGAAGGAATTTGGATTAAACTAACTACAATGGGAGAAATTGGACATGCATTTTTCGGGTTAGGGTGGAGAAGAAGAGAAGAAGAGAAAATGGGGGAGAAAGGGCTCCTGTCGAATTTTTGTATCAGAATTCTTCAGCGCTGAACCGTTCAGCGCTTTGACCTGGTGTTGACGGTCAAGCGCTGAACCATTCAGCGTTATTCAAAAACGCTGAATGGTTCAGCGCTCAGCGCTGAATGGTTCAGCGCTCAGCGCTGAATGGTTCAGCGACTTGACGTCCAATCTCTCCAAGCGATAAGACCACCCCAACCCTGATATCTGACGTGGTTGTCCAATCTAGTATACTAGATTGGACACCATAAGACTAAGCCTTAACAAAGGAGGCTGCTGTGAAAGTAACATGTATTTTTGATTTCTTTACTCACCAATCACGTGACCAAGAATAAAATCACGTGACCAAGAAAAAAAAAATGAAAACAATTTGTCATGCCGATGGAAGATTTGCAGCATGTTGATACGAAATCTGAAGCGTAGTCCAAAATTTGGATATATTAGGGCCAAAATTTGTCCTTAGATAGTACAAGCGATCCAAAATGGCAAATTTGTACCACACATGCCAGAAATTGGGTCATATGGACGGACTAGCCAATCGTCAGGTCGTAGGAGATGGCTAAAGCTACAGATTGTTTATTAAGATATGGGACACGTCACATTAAAAGTGACATACATACCCCTTTAATTTTATCTTTAACTATCTTTTTCTCCTTCGATCTGCATATTTTTTTCTCCATCTCAAAAAATACAGATAGATTGTGGGTTTTAGTGGTAGATCAAACGATATATTTTGGATCATTGTGGCAGAATTAAGAGTCAACTGCTGGTCTTTTGGTTGGCGTGTAAAATTTGGGTCACAAATTTTTTTTAGGCAAATGGGCAATTTTGGATCATGAGATGAATTTAGATTCCGAAAATTCTATTCCTATCGTGGAATAGAACCCTACTTACAGCGTGGAATAGAACCCTACTTACAGAAGGGTGCTTAATGCAGCTGAAAGCATTGATGTTCTGGAAATCAAACATGATCTTAGAGAAGTGAAGTTTGTTCAAGAGAGTGTAGACAGAGTTAAAGGGCAACTTACAGCTAAAAACCTATATGAAAAGAAGATGGAGCAGTTTGATGACTGTAATTTTGTCAGCTTACTTGGGGGAAGTAACATTCCTCCTAAAGTTTCATTCATCTTTTGCGCTATTATGCACTATTCTCTGCCTTCAAGAAGCATGCTAGAACACAGAGGTATGCATTTGAACTCAAACTTATGCGAATGGGCTAAATTTTTATGGGATTACTTTTTGGATGCTTGGAAGATCAAATGGGTTTATTCATATTCTTTTGTGGATCATCTCAGAAGTCGGAGGATAACCAAATTCATGGATAAACGTTATAATATCTGGATGACTTTGCCATATGTTATAGTGTGACAACTGTGGAAGGAAAGAAATTCTAGAACTCATGGCTCACAACCAATTTCTAAGGATAATTTGTTGTTTGTTGTAAAGCTAGATTTAAGATTATGGTGTGTTCAGTATTTTGAGGGTTACTCTGCTAGCCAAATTTTGTTTTAATAGGAGGCAATTGTAAACTAATTGTTATTTGAGCTCTGCCTGGTTTGATCTGTTGATCATTGTAATTAACTGTACAGTTTTTTGTTTTCTCAATATATCCTTACATATTCTAAAAAAAAATTCTTGGTAGGTGGGGCCCACTCCCCTATTTCTACCATGGTGTAGGTGTAGAATTACTCTTTAGATCGATGAACGCAACAAAGTAAAATTTAGAGAATTTTTATAAAGTACCCCTACTTTCAAATGTACTAAAGAAAAGCACCTTCGTTTTTTTAAACTTTTCTAGAATACCCTTTTGTTGACCGTTTTATTCAATGTAACGGTTTCCATCCGTTAGTAGGGGTAAGTGTGAGGTGGTACTTACAAAATGTCAAATTCACCCTTGAGATTACACCACCACTTGAACACACCACCACTTAAACTCCCTAACACCACCACCAGAACCCCTACCACCACCACATGAACCCTGAACCACCACTTAAACCCCCCTCGACCACCATCTAAACCCTGAACCACCACATAAACCCCCTACCACCACCACCTGAACCCCCTACCACCACCACTTGAACCCCCTACCACCACTACCAAAACCCCTACCACCACCACCAAAACCCTTACCACCACCACATGAACCCTGAACAACCGCCAGTTGAACCCACCACCACCAAAACCCTGAACCCCCACCCCCACGACCACCACTTCTGGTGGTGATGGTGAGGGTTCGGGGGTATCTTGTAATTTGAAAATCCATTTTGACTTGTCAAACGAGTTTTGACTAACTTAAATGGAAAATGTAACGGAAATGGTACTTTAGAAAAGTGCAATTTTTCGGGGTACTTTATTTGTGACCATTATCTTTTGGGAGTACTAAAGTTCATTTGAATCATACGATTATTGACATATTTCTTTGTCACTTATTTTTTTTTTTTGGTTCAAGGGTTTCTTGAGTCTTAAAACATAGTGCATAATTATCTTAGGTCATGAGGCAAATTTAGAGCACTTAGATCAAGAAGTGTATTGTGAGTAACATCATACTTACAAATTTAGAGTCATTTTAGTTGTAAATTTCTAGTCACAAGAGATTTTAAACCAAGAAATAAATATCCGGCTAGTTAACGAATTGAGTTGGATGAAATGATTAGGATGCAAATATTGGATCCGGAAACAAACTGAAGTTTAGGATGCGATTCTTAAGTTACTGGTTGTCAGTTGTGAAGTACTCCCTCCGTCCCAGTTTAATTGACCGCTTTATCTAAGTCAAAAAAATAAGAAGATTATTTGAATGTCCGAGTATACCCATATTAAATATAGAGAGAATAAATGAATTTCTATTTTTAGGTGGGAGATAATAAAGATAAAATATATGACTTCATTTTTGATAACTATAAAAGGAAAAAAAAATATAAATATTGTAATAAGAATATATATTTATGAATTTGTTTCCACTTAATTAGAAGCTGCGACTTTGTTGGAAAAATACAGATATAATTAGAAGCTGGTTACATTTTTGAGACAAATGAAAATAGTAATAAGGACATTTAAACTGTGACACAGGGAGAGTAGTTTTTTTTCCTGGCTTAATTTGGCCCCACAGTGGAATATTTGGCCCCATACAATTTTATACCCATCTAGGGTGAGTTGTTATGGGATGTCTTCATCTAGTGGAATATACTAGATTACCCTTTGCATTACACTTAATTAGAAATCTGATTTTTCTAATCATAATCATGATTTTTTAATCACATTTCTATTTCATTTGAATCATATATATGTGTTCTTCTCTTCTTCTTCTACTACTTTCATAACACCTTTTCTTTTTTTGAGTTCAACAAACCCTAATTTCATCATATCCTCAAAATCAACAAAGCAAGCTTACACTAGTCGACAACAATCAAGTACGTAAAACTAACAGATAGTTACAATGTAATTGATTTCTACACGTAAATGGCAGAATCGAAATCCTTCATTTTTCACCCAGAATCGGTGTATGTAGTTGCAAATATATAACGACTATTGTTGGTCTCGAGCAACAATCGTTTTTCTGTGTTACAATTAACTAACGATTATTATTTCACAGAAACAATCGTTGAACATTAAGTACTTCGTATACCGATTGTTGTAACTCTGAATTGTTTGAACCTATACTGGCATTTAAAAATCGTTTTATGATATGCATATTAAACACCGATTATGGATGACAGGTCCATATATGTTAAACTTAATTAATCGTTAGATAATTGATTGTATGTTTACCGATTCTGGTTCTCTCAGAAAGTTTTGAACTTATTTCTATTTATCGGTTCTTATTAATAAATACATGCACCGATTTTGGTAAATCGTTTTATGTATGAATGTATATAGGCCGATTAATCTCTTAATACCTTTAGATTTTTAAGTCGTTTCCATCGTATTTATGTAACAGGGAACCAGAATCAAGTGGTCAACCAACACCAATTCGCGAAGATGAATCAAACCTTGCTCTTGTGATTTATCAACCTCCCCCACTACCAATGCGCCCTGATCAAGCACTTGTGATTGAGACACGACGTCAAAGGAACGAACTCATTGACCGCCCTCCCCCACCACCAATTCGTGAAGATGAATCGAACCTTGCACTTGTGCTTTACCATGAACCTCCAGCACCAATTCGTGAGGATGATCCACGCGTGATTGAAACACGACGTCAAAGGGATGAACACATTGATCCTCTTCTTCCACGACCACGACATTTGCGTGGGGAAAATTCTCCTGGCCTGCGTAGGGATTATCGGGATTTTCTTCCTCCCCAAGTCGAAAGATTTGTCGATCATGATGAATGGCAAGCGCAAGCACCTCGTAATCTTAAAAGAAAGAGGGTTGGTGAGGTTGTGGATGTTATCCCTTGTGGTTGTACACTTTGTGCTGAAGTTGCACGTCTCCGTCCACTTGTTGAGGCCAATGGCGGACCGAGCTGGGAACTAATCCGCAGTCGAACAGGGTTTGGAACTGGTTTCACTGGTTGAGTTTTATTATGTGTTTTGGTATTGTGTGTTCTAGTTTATTTTATGTTATCGACATCTATGATGGTGAACTTCTGGTTATGAATGTATGGTTGACTTAAATCGTTGAATTTCTGGTTATGAATGTATGGTTGTTATGTTTGTTCATGTATTGATGCTTCCTATTTTGTTCCATAACCATGTGATAGTAGTTAGTGTATTTCAGGATAATAATCGGTTAATACAATATCCAGTGTTAGCCGATTAAACACAATCGTTGTATTTGTAAGTCTGTTTACAACGAATATAGTTAATCAAATGTTTCAAACTCCTGTGCTCCACAATCGGCGTTTGTTACCATAAATTAACGCCGATTGATCTCAGATTTTTGAAAAAAATAGCCGTTGGGACTTTCATCTATAAAAGGACATAAAGAACTCTTAGTGTTTCCAACCCCTAAAATGGCTAAACCATCATCTTCTACCGGTACGCCTCCAACTTCTCCTGCACCCGAAACTCGAAACATAACTAGGGAGATAATCAATAACTACTACTACACCAAAAAATCAGATACATCACCTCCTCTATTCACTCCCCCTCCATTTAAGAGATGGTATCCTACTCCCCCTAGAGACTATGGTAGACCAGTAGTTAAACGATGCAAATCATCTACAACATCTTCTTCATCGTCATCTAAGGTTCGAAAACCCTATATAAATCCTCTAGACTCATTACCCGATGGACCTAAACCACGTCCCAAATTTACGTTGGAAGAAGATTTATGTCTTTGTAAGAACTATATGATCTTCTATCCGACCCCTGCTGAAATGAAACGAAATCGTGTTAAAGTGAATTATCCACAATTGTGGACTACTGTCACTGAAGAATTCAATGCTGATGAACCTAGAAGCCAAGTTTTGCGAGATCGGAATGCGTTGGGAGTTCGATGGAGAAAAATACATAAAAGAGTCGACGAATTTATGCAGTTGGTTAAGTTGATCCGAGCTCAACTTTCGGATGAACTCGATGATGAAATTTTGGCTAGGGCTTTGAAAGAATGGCAACGAATTAATGGGAAGATCTTCAAGTACGAAAAACATTACCGTCTCCTCAAGATTTTTATCGCAAACTGTTATATTGGTTGATTAAATTCGTTAAAGTATCTTTTGTAGACATAATCGGCGTTTATATTTAATCTTGTAAGCCGATTGTATTTACAATCGGCCTTCAGCTGACTTCATTGTAACCGATGCTTCATTGTCCAATAATTTGCTTTTAAATGTTTAAACATCGGCTCTTGTGGACTTATTTATTAACCGATTATTGATTTAAAATTTGGGCCAGCATTGAAATCGGCGTAATTGGTTCACAATATATACCGATTGTTGATTGTTTTCCCAAGAAAAAGAGCCGTTGGGATCACATCTATATAAGAGAACCTCCCCACACACATACCCTCCATATCAACTTGAAGTTCTTCTTTCTCCATTATTTATTTTTCAATTCAATAGGAGATAATGGGGGAATGGGGGAATTGGGACGCGCAAGAAGACTTAGATCTAGTGAAATCATTCGCGTATGTCCTACGTGAACGACCCAATGAACTCCGCACTATGTTTTGGAAGAGGGTCAAAGAAGTCTTTGTAGAGCGCAACGGGAATCGAAAACAACGAAATTCAAGCATGTTGAGCTTTCGATTCGATCACATGAAGATGGATATGCGAGAGTACGTTAGAATTATGGAAATGGTTAACCATCATCCCCAACGATCTAGTAGTTGGAAAGTGAGTATCGAGACATGTTTATACTTGTTTCATTGTTAGATTCTTGCATACTAACTTCATGCTTTTCTTTCACTCTTTCATTTTAGAAAGCGAGATTCGCAGTTATATGGGAAGTACGCCAAGGCCGACAACCATACGCTTTCAAGAAGTGTTATAACGTGTTGAAGAGACGTGCTCCGAGATTCATTGATGAAGTATTAATGGATGACAGGCTAGTTTGGAGCTACTAGATTATGTAATTTTAGGATTTCCTAAACCATGTGTTCAATTTCCTAAATCAATGAATGGGCCAGTTTTTATTTGATATAATCGGTTTATCTAGATAATATATGTAGAACGATGAAAACTTTACTCCTGGTTTTTTCAGGAGCAATAATTGTTACACTATCACAAACTCTAACGCTGATTATAGAAAACAACAACCATAATCGTTAGAAATAGATTTTCTGATACACCGATTGTTTCTTAATTGTTGCTTAAATTGGTAGAACAGAAAACTAACAAACCCTCAAGTAAAATCATAAAAACACTTCATAAAACAACATAAAACAACATAAAACATAAAATTAAAAAGACCCCTTGTTCACCATCTCCTCTAGTGCTTCCTTTTAACCCCACTAGTCGAGGCATGTCCTCCCTCCCCCTTAACGGATGTTGCTTCAACCATGCCACCTCTAACCAATCCAAATACAGGCAAACCTCCAATATGGGTAGTGAAAGTTCGAATAGGAGGATTCCCTACAGTGATTACTTTGGGACCCAAGACTACAACCCCTAAATCTTTGTTAGGAGAATCCGTATAGATTGAAAGTTGCTCACCAATAATAAGACAGAGACGAGAATTGGGTTGGGATAACTCCTCAGAATGATCGACAAAGAAGCGGACCAACTTCTTCTCAATCGACACAGAATCAAAACTATCTCTGACCTTCATCTTAAGATGAGGGATGCTCACCAAGAAGCCACCAACTTTCCACATTCTTTTAGGATCAACACCTTCCCTTTCAGCCCTCGCGGTTTCCTCTTCTTTGTATTCATCTAAAGCAGCATACATTTTTTGCAACAAAATCTGCAACTCACTCTTGACAGCCATTGTTCAACCTTAAAACTTCTATATCTCTCTAGTCTCAATTCTCAAATAATTTTTGAAATATAAAAAAAAAACTGATTCTTTCTCTCTAATAACCTAACCTATTTATAACCCAAAAGAAACCTAAAGGCCCTTTATTAAGATTTATTGGGATTTATTTCAAATAAAACGCTTGGCATACATGCAAGTATGTTGACATAACGTGTACTGGCATAATTAAAGTCACACGGTTTACGATATCGAACAATCGTGATTAATATTACTCAAAAACAGTTCGGAATCGGTTTACAATAATGCATATATCGAACGATTTTATGGTGACAGTAAATAATCGTTCTCTAAATTTGGTTTTACCTACCGATAGAAAAAATAGATTTCCTACATCGTTAGATTTTTTCTCTGAGATAAACCGATTAGTTGTTGATCAAGTAAATGGTTTTCCCTGTCTCCATAATCGTCTTTTATAACCGTTAATATAAAACGATTTTGGTTATTATATTCGGTTTAGTAGTTTGTAAAAATGCACCGATTGATTTGGTTAAATTTCTGGGCAGAGTAACAACAATCGGCTTAATTTGGTAATAATATGCACCGATTGTTCGAGAACCCAAGCATAATCGGCTTAAGTTTCCATATATATAGACCGATTGTGCGTTGTTCAGATTCAAGATTTTGGTTAAAAAAACTTGGGTGATTCTCATGGTTGATAATGTTTGATAATTTTTAATCTTGTTTTGATATGAGAGTTAAGACTAATTAATCTTGTTTAGACTCTAATCATGTAATTAGCAACTAATTGAGAAAGGGTAAAACAGTCATCTTTTATAAGGGGTTTTCCGATTGTGCTATATAACAACCGCCGGAATTATTTTTTCATGGGGCCAAATACTCCCATATGGGGCCAAATTTAGCCAGTTTTTTTTTTTACAAAACTGTGATGTTTTGATTGTGTCCGTTTGCAGTACATGTAAGAAAAGTTCATGGCACGAGATTAATTTTGGGTTCCATTAGCAAATATTGTGTCACAGTGGTAGTTCATTTTTTATTTCTTGTGAGGCAACCTTTTAGGAAATCGCAGATTACAGATTATGCGTCACAATAACAATTTGGGATTCACTGAAATTTTATGTCACATTGTCACAATAGTGGAGTGGGTGGGGACTTTTGGTGAGCGAATCACTCATGTTGGGCTTACCAGTGTGCCACATGGGTTTAAAACATGATTTGTTGATTGAGCCAACTGTCAATTTGTAAACCCTCCAGCAAATTTAATGGCGGAGGCTTCTATCCGATGCTAGTCTTAAATGTTTCGGTCACATAGTTTCCAAATTCTTGGATGCATAATTGGGACAACAGATGGGCAGTTGACTCGGTCAGTATATCATTTTTGGATTCAGATACGCAGTAGAAGCATGTTCGAGTATCTAGTAAATTTCCAAAAAGTTCCTTCGGATTTCTTCGTTGGGAGGCTACCTGTGTGGCACAAAATTGGTTCAAAGGACCAATTTTGTCTATATCTTTATCTATAAGACATCCAAAGTTAGATACTGTTTTAAAAGACCCAACTGTGAAAGATACTTTTCTAATATTCTTTCATGGGTATTTCACCCAACTGATCAAGTCCACATCAGATTTAATTTTGTCAACTAGATTAAAATACCCTATATTCACATAAGCTAAACTGACAGTAATAAGAGCTGAGTTCTGCCACTCTTACAACCTTTTATTGACTGTTAGAATCAAGAAAACCTCTAAACAGTTCCATAAGTTAACTGACAGTAACAAGAGAGAGTTTTGCTACTCTTACAACCTTTTATAAAGCTCTATACTTAACATCGAGCAAACATCTCAAAACTCCACAACAAACATGCTATAAGTTTCAGCAGGAGTGTACAGAGACCATCACCACCTCATTTCCAACCAGCACCACCACCGCCGCCGCCATCCACCGTTACCAACCATAACTTCCAACCACCACCATTTCCAACCAGCACTACCACCGCCATTTCCAACCAGCACCACTACCACCATCCACCGTTACCAACTATAACTTCCGACCACCATCATCCACCACCAACTACACTGATAGTACCCAGGTACCAGTGGTTACATCATTGACAAAGCAAGAATAAGAAGAAGAAGAAGCAAAAAAACATTAGAAAACACTGATATAACTCAGGTACAAGTGGTGTCAACACTGATATAACTCAGGTACACGCGGTGTCAACACTGATTGTACCCAGGTATCAGTGGTTAAATCATTGATAAAGCAAGAAGAATAAGAAGAAGAAGAAGAAGAAGAAGAAGAAGCAAAGAAACATTAGATAACATTGTTATATCTCAGATACAAGTGACGTCAACACTGATAATACCCTAGTACAAATGGTGCTAATGCTGGAATTGGGGTTAAAATAAATTTCAACCAAAAATTAATAATCTAGGGCAAACAGTTTCAGGTATAAGTAGTGTCACCCAGGTACAAGTGGTGTCGGTCAAAAATTAGGTTAAAATCAATTTTAAACCCAAAATTAATAATTCAGGGCAAACAATCAAGAAATTGATTGAAAAATCCATACATTTTTTAGTGAACATATGTTGCTAGCTGGTGTTTGTAAAGGTGGTTCTTGAGATTTTCCATACAGTTCTCCTCGTCCTTTATTTTCCAGGTTCAATAATTGGTCGAGAGCTTTCTTCAAGATCCTCTCAGCCCTCTTATCTATCAGACCTTTCACAAGCTCTGTCTGGAACTCCTTGATCATTTTGCCGACTCGAGGTCTCTGTTTTCAATCATACAACATACACTAAGTACATATATATAATGATTAAAGTTAATAGGACACAAGCGAATACTTACATATAAATCGACGGCTTCTTTTGGATCAGCAATGAACTTTCTATTATCAGGGCGTATGACATGAGGATGGGAAGTCCTTTTCAACCACTCCATATATCCAGGGTAGACCCAATCGTTCGGAAACATAGAAGCATCAAGGTGAACCAAATGCTGAGCTCTGTTGTCCCAATCAGTGGATGAACAAGGAGGTTTGTGCAAAATTTGAATTGAACCATAATAGGACATGCATTCCTCCGTATCAAATCCACCCAATCCGAGCGCCTCTTCGGTTGGTTCTTTTTGTACACCACCACATTGACGAGCCACTCTTGTCGGATTGTAGAAAATATATCCGGTGGGGTGAAACAGAGGTCCAAAGTACCTTTGTATGCGGCTACGAACAGATAGACCTTCTTCCCTCCTTTTAATGTAAGGATCGAAGACAACTTTCTCGACAGGCAAGTTGTCCAATCGAGTCCTAATCTCAATCAAAGTTTGTTCTTGTCCCGAGGGCTTCCCGTTGTACATGTATTTGCTCCCTAGATAGTCACCCTCTTTCCAATCAAGGTTCGGCTGCGCCCTTTCGGCAAACTCTGGGAAGTGCAAATATATGAACGCCTACAAGTGAATCATGGGAGTATAAGATACTAAGTATACTATAATCTTTGGATAACGACAAATGAATGTACATGGATTACCTGAAGTAAAGGCATATTGTCCCCAATATGATCCTTCTTCGCCCTAGAAGCTTTTCTCATCTCATTCAACAAGAATGCCAGACAAGCAGTGCCCCATGAGATCTCATTCAACCTATCCAAGTCAGCCAAAAACTGCACATAGGTGGCATTCACCCAAGAACCAGATGTGTCGGGGAATATGACACTTCCCAAGATGTAGAGAATGTACGCAGTGGCTGTCGCAGTAATTATGGCATAATTCTTTCGTTGATTATTCATGCGAAATTGTAACGATTATTCCATGGAATTCGAAACGGCTAATTTCTAAATTTTAGAGGGAAAACTAATCGGTTTATGTTAAATTGAATATAGAACGACTGACAATAATCGTTTTACAGTAACAAAAACATACAACGATTGTTCTTCGTTGCAGTTTCAGAAGATGAACAGGTTGAATAATCGTTGAATAATTACACTAACATACAACGATTCTGGGTGACAGTTGCGAACTGTCGGGTTGAAAATCATCAAATTGGAGTGAAAAATCAACCAAATTTCAAATGCAATACCTCATTCTCGTCACCAGGGGTGGGCTTTTCTTCTTCTGCTTTTCTTTAAGAGCTTGTAATTCTTCTGTACTCGCTCTCTTCGTAATCGACGTCGACGAAGAAATTTCGTAAACTTTGTCTACATCGATTCCTGAATCTTTGAACTCTCTAGGAGTCGGTCCTTTGTTCTTCTTTCGTTCCATCGCGTTTTATAGAATTAATCGTAAATTTTTTTTTTTGGAAATCGTCGATTAATCGACGATGTTTTGGTTTTGAAAATAAAATGAAAATGAAGTAGAAGAAGAGGAAGAGGAAGAGAATCGGCAGATTTATGAAATGAAATTTTGGTTTAAGTTTTTGGGTTTAATTAGAGAAGTTACTGTGGGGGCATTTGGGTATTTTCGCCAAATTTTAGTTGTCCCATAACTACCTCTAAAGGATAGGTTTAAAATTTCATGGGGCCAAATTTAATTAGGAACTTTAAAAGGTAATCATGAGTCAAGGTCGACCATTTATTTATTTTTTTTGAAAATTGGATTGTATAGGAAAAAGAAGTTGTACAGCTAATTACGGAGATGTTCTCAACTTAAAGGAGCAAGAGAAACAAATAATATACATGAAACAAGAACAAAACAGCAGCATCAAAACATGTTCAGATCTAAGGTGGTTGCCTAATGAATAGGCTGTCCCAATCAAACATCCAGACTGTAAATGGTTGTGAGACCTCTGGATTGAACACCTTCACCCAAGCAAAAACAGTTCCCTTAATACCATTCACCACCTGATCCTCATGTTGTGCCTTATGTTGGAAAATTCGACTATTCCTCTCCTTCCAAACTAGCCAAAGAGTCGCATGCATAAGATATTTCCAGATTATCACACCTGACGTCGTAAACCTTTCTTTAGGCCATCTATTAACCAACTCCCTTAATGTACCAGCCATCTGCCATCTCCAACCATTGATAACTGGAATAATTGAACTCCAAACAGTCCTAGTGTAGGTGCATTCCAAAAACAAATGGCTCACAGTTTCAAAAGCAACTTTGCATAGCTCACATATACCTGTTGTGATGATTCCTCTCCTTGCCAGATTGTCCCTAGTACCAACTCTGTTCAAAAAGGCCTGCCAGAAAAAAAAATTGATCCTTAAAGGAATTTTAGTAGACCACAAAAGCTCACTGTCAAGACAAGGTGTGGCCTCAACAAGAATCCACTCCTTTAGCAGCCAAATATAACAATCTTTAACCGTGAATACACCAGATGCAGACTTCCATGTTACATCACTTTGGGTAGAGAAAAACATAGCAGGGTTATTCCCCAGTTGTAAGAGCATATTGCAGAGTTGAGTTACTATTACAAAGATATCACTGAGAGATGACTGAGAGATGGACTTAAGCTAACGATGACCCTGTTTTGTGGAAGTTGTAGCCGGACACTACGAATTGGATACAAAAACTTGTAGAATTGAATTATCATTATTTTTAACATATAAAAAGAATTCATAAGACTTTATAAATTGATGACGATTTAATACATAAGCATTTTTTCCTCAAGTTGTTCATCCTTAAAACTTAGCCAACAATATCAACAATAGTACCATCCAGTTCACCAAGTATGGCATCTGTATGCTCTTGTACCACCTTCCATGCCCCAGTTACGTGTCGTTCCTCTGTAAGAGTCGCCCCTCAGCAAACCGGATCATGTATACCGTAATACCCCTCCAACAACAACATGAGTCATATATATCTTGCCAGACGCATTGACTGATTCAAGCAATTTTGCATTGATCTCATTTGTTTGAGCTTCAATGTAATCATTTTCGAAAATTGGTTGCTTGAAAACTGCAGTTGGTTTGAGGCGAAATCAAACCATGGAAAATGTTCGAGGAACCACAATTTCAAACCTGTTGTCCATGCCGATGAGCCCTTGAAAATGCTTAGCCATTTTAACATGACTCCTAAGGAAGGTTCTCAAGTTAGCAATTCCATAGCTGCGGAGTACTAACCAAAGTTTCATGGATCGGAATCTTCTACTTAGAGCTACTTGCCAATCTTTGTAATCGATAACTTGTTTTGATTCAGATGCTTTGTTCTTGAGATACTCTGGGTTTGTTGACCGTGCTTTCACAAGGGAACTAGAGTCTTTAACCCATAAACAACAACAATCCAATGTAGTGAAGAACCACTTGTGTGCATTTAGACTAAATGAGTCTGCCTCCTCCACACCATCAATGAAGTGCCTAAACTCTGGGCAGATACAAGCACATCCAGCATACGCCGCATCCACGTGAACCCAGATACCGTGCATTTTTGCAACTTCACAAAGTGGACCAATAGGATCTACTGCTGTTGATGAAGTTGTACCGACAGTAGCACATAAAAATAACGGAACTAATCCTGATTCAATATCAGCGAGAATTGTAGATTGAAGAGAACTGGGAAATAGGCTGAAGTTTGTAGACTTTGAGGTAGCGATTGCACGAAAGTTCTTTGGGTTTATGCCTGCGATCTGAGCAGCTTTTTGCATTGCGCAATGAGTTTGATCAGAAGCATAAACAACTAGCTGATTAATATTTTCTCTACCGATTTTGTTCAACATTTTATCTCTTGCCGCTGTCAGTGTGCATAGAATGGCTTCACAAGTGGTTCCTTGTAAAACCCCTCCTCCTCCAGAACTCCCATCTGAGGAGAAGAGAAATGATTTGGGAAGCGTGAGCATTTGGCCAAGCCAATTCATGACAATACTCTCTAACTCCGTAGCAGCTGGTGAAGACATCCAATTGAATCCCACGACATTGAATCCAGTACTAAGCATTTCGCCAAGAAACCCGGCAATGGAACCACTGGAAGGAAAGTAGGCAAAATAATTTGGACTCTGCCAATGGGTAAGACCAGGGATGATGTCATTTGTGACATCTTGAAGAATGGTTTCGATGGATTCAGAATTGTTGGGAGTCGTTTCTGGTAATCGTTTACGCAAGTAGCCAGGTTCAACTTGACTCCTGACAGGATAACTCTCTACGTTTTTGTAGTAATCAGCTAGAAAATCTATATTAAAAGTACGTAAGGCTGTGAGTAAATTGTATCTTTTTTCAGTATTTTATTATTATTACTAGCTAATAGGCACTCTTTAGGTTGTTAGAGAGTGTCTGTATATAGCTAAAAGTCTTGTAAATTTTTTCCTCCAAAGAAATTGAATGACCGATTAACAGCTAGAAAATTTATAATCATGTGACCTTGCCTTCTGAATTCATCTGGGTCTAGTGGATTTTGTGAACACATTGATAGGCTTTCAAGATTATCAGTTGGAAGACTACCCATTCTCACTGATGTTGGAAATGAGTGAGTGAGTGAGGTTCAGAGAATTTGTGTTGATGATGTTGGTAAATGAGTGAGTGAGGTTGAGAGAATTGGCGTTGAGAATAATGAAGAATGAAAGGAATGAATGATTTATATAAGAGAGAATGGAGCTGGTAAAAGAGCTCGAGGACAAAATAAACGCGTATAGAAAAATTGGGGTCAGTCAAATAGGGGATGGTGTTTCCTTGACATGGACCATAGAATCAGTGGAGTGGAAAGTTCACTTTCACCTAATTTATACTCCCCACGGGCTCAACCCGTGGGGAATCCTGAAAGAGAGAGAGGGGAGCCCCACCAACCCGCCACCCAGAAAAGCAGAAGGTTGGACTTTGGCGGTCCAGTGGGCCCCCCTCTCTCTCTCTTTTGGGATTCCCCACGGGTTGAGCCCGTGGGGATAAATCATTTTCGAATTTCAACACATTTTAAAGTAGCCAAAGTGCTGAACATAATAATAATGCACGAGAGAAGAAATTACTTTTAGCATGAGACAGGAAACCAAGTTAAAACTAAAGTTCATTATATTCTTAAAAGTAATGCAGGAGGCTGCTATGAATGCAACCAAGTTGGCGATTTTTGCACATGGGGAATCAAGAACCTTAAAGGTGCATGTCTAACCTTTTGGCTCTGATTTGTTCACCATAACAAATAGGAATATCTTTTTTGCATATAAGGGGGTCCAGCTGTTTCACTCGTTTTTTTTTTTGCTGCCTAGGCCCTAGCAGATAACGGATTCTTGTTCCCAAAAATCAAGTAGATACACAGCAAAACCTCAATAACTTTCAACCCCCAAAGTCATTACTTTACCAAGGTTCAACTGTATTTCCTAATATCGCATAATTAGCATATATCATATGGCATTTTTCACCTACCACACACACATAGCATTTGAATGCACTAACTACTGATAATTCTCTCGCTATAAAGGCTCCATTATCCACTATTTTCTCTAGAAAATTTCTTTGCGGTTTCATCGCTTCTCTTATAAAAATTTCCCCCAAATCACCAACTCTTCTTCGAATTATGAAAGAATTTTTTGAACGTGAGTTTAAGATTTCTCATTGTTTTGTCAAAATCATCCGAACATGTTTTCAAAAAATCTTCTTATATGTACATTCACCGTTGATTGCATTAACTTTCACATCACACTTGCTGAGATTATGAACAGTTATTCTCGTGCTGGTGCTCAAATTAGTATTTGTTACCCCCAGCATGATCTTACAGTCATAATGGCTTTTCCTCTCTTTGTATACGCTATAATTTCGTCTAATGGTCTTGTCGTGGGCTGGACCTTGAGATTCGCTGGAAACAGCAACAACGTCTGTACCGATTTTTTCAATTACGTAAATCATTCAGATTCAGAACACACGTTTTCTGTTCGTTGCTTGCAGCTTTTCTCTTGCAAACGGCCGATGTTTCTTCCATCTAAAACAAGTACTTCCAAACACAACAATGCCGACAGCAGCCGTTCAAGTTCTCTAGAACAACGTTTCATCCATCAACCAACTTCCCTTAAACCAAGCAAAAGCAGTGAAGAAACATTATGTTTCATCCATAAAAGGAAGATTACATCGTACTGTTTGTTTCCCTGCTTTTGCTTGGTTTTAGAGGGGAAAAAAAGAGCGGCGTGGAGTCTCTCTTGCCATACTAGATCATTTGGGAACTGCATGCGGAAGGAGAGGAATTCAAGAGTCTTTGCTTTGGAGGAAGAAACTAAAAAGAAAGATGAATTTGTTGTTACAATGAAACAAAATATGAAGGAACAAAGGATTTATATAGAGAGAATGGAGCTGGTGAAAGAACTCGAGGACAAAATAAACGAGAATAGAAAAGTTGGGGTCAGCCGAATAAGCCCCGTCCAAGCATTTCAATAGGCCACATAATGAAAGTGCAAAACACAAAAAGATGATAACAGTGAATTCTGTAAGGTTCAATCCATTTTTATTTTTACAAGTACGATTAAAAAAGAAAAATGTGTTTAAAAGATTAACCCCCCCAAACAAATTACAATGACTCAAGGATTTCACTCTTAGTATCTTCCTCTGAAAGTCTCTCTAGTGTAAAACCAGAGGCAACTATTCTGGTTTGCAGCACCAGCTCCTCAATGGTCTTTGATCGGCTACCATGAACTTGCTCGTTTCTATCCTTCCACAGCTCCCAAAAGATGGCGTAGGCTAGAACTTTGTGAATGTGCTGCTGTTTTGGGTTTAAGTTTAAAGAACGACCAACCTCTAGCCATGCAATCCTCTCCCGCATAATCCAATTCTGATGTTTGTGTCTTCATGACCATAATTACAGACTGCACAAAGATTATAAGTTAACAGGAAACTTGCATACTCCTGGTGGGTAATGAGTATGATTGCCCAAACCATGGAGGAAACTTGTTAAATTTGCTATTTTGATCTTTATTCTGCTTTAATTGACCAAAATATGTCATGTAAATTCCCATTCAAAATATAGCGTTACTACCATGTGACTTAAAATCTAATATGCCTAGTAGACTAACTTCATTTGGCCAGAGACTCAATATTTGTCATAGTAACGCCAACCATGAACCTGTTTGTGGAAGTTAAATGTGCCCGGAGGCTAGACTACAGATTGGAAACAAAAGACTGTAGAATGGAGTTTTCATTTCTTAACATATAGTACAAGATTTGGCACAAAAAGTTCAAAAAAAATAAAATAAATGAATAAATGATGGTGATTTTAAACATAATGGAATTTTCCCTCTAGTTGTTAATTCTGCGCTTCAATCAACAAGATCATCAACAATAGTTCCATGCAGTTCACCAAGTATGGCATCTGTATGCTCTTGTACCACCTTCCATGCCCCAGTTATGTGTCGTTCGTTCCTCTGTCAGAGTCACCCCTACAGCAAACCGGATCATGTACACCCCTCCCACAACAGCATGAGTCATATATATCTTGTCAGACGCATTGACTGATTCAAGCAGTTTCGCATTGATCTCATTTGTTTTAGCTTCAACGTAATCATTTTCTGTTGGAGAAAATGAACTTAAAAGAGTTTTTATGTTGAATGTTTTGGTCTTGGTGTGGTTTGAACTCATTACCTCTTGGTCATCTAGGCACTAGCTCATTTTCACCTTGTGAATGAAAGGCACCTTTAGTTCCACATGGGGTATTCCTAAAGATGAAGTCCATCATATGAGTAAGAACTCTTTCTACTCATTTGGGTGGAGGCGGGCGGTCAAAAAGACAATGCTTTGCTTTGAGCTTGGGCGCGCGGGCTCGGGCCTGTATGTAGTACAGACCAATCTCCTTTTGAGTTTAACACGTTTTTAATTTTAATTAAGGAAATTTAAAACGAATTTAAACTTAATTAGATTTTAAAATGTTTTTATTAGCTGGAGGCGTATGTCCACGCTGGGAATCTTTTGTTTACCAAAATTACTTAAGAAACATAATGTCTGATTACCGTTTTTTATTTTATTACTTTGCATGAATTGCATGGAATTGATTGCGAATCAATTGCCATTAAGTGCATTCATTTCACCATCTTCGATTGTCTGCTATAAAAAGAGACCTCGAATTTCATTTCAAAACACACCAGTGAAGGCTACTATCCCTCTCGCTTTTCCCCTCTTCTTGCTTTGATGTGCGCTTTGTGTGTTTATTTTCTTTCCTTCCAATTGTTAAGTTCGTGAGTGGGTGGAGATTATTGAGCTGGTAATCTCTGCAACAGGCAGTTCTACCCTGGACGAATCTCCGTTGTGGGGGTATAGCTTCGCTCTTCTTGAGTTCACCCGCGGACTAATTCGTTAAGGACAGTTAGTCGAACTAGTGGCTCTGCCTTCGTAGGAATTTTAGAGTTTCATTTTTATTTCATTGTTTCAATTATTCTAACATTTTCGACTATTGCTTCCTTGAAAATTGCAGTTGGCTTAAGGCGAAAACAAACCATGGAAAATGTTCGAGGAACCACGATTTCAAACCTGTTGTCCATGCCGATGAGCCCTTGAAAATGCTTAGCCATTTTAACATGATTCCTAAGGAAAGTTCTCAAGTTAGCAATTCCGTAGCTGCGGAGTACTAACCAAAGTTTCATGGATCGAAATCTTCTGCTTAGAGCTACTTGCCAATCCTTGTAATCGATGACTTGTTTCGATTCAGTTGCTTTGTTCTTTAGATACTCTGGGTTTGTTGATAATGCCTTGACAAGGGAACTAGAGTCTTTAACCCATAAACAACAACAATCCAATGTAGTGAAGAACCACTTGTGTACATTTAGACTAAATGAGTCTGCCTCCTCCACACCATCAATGAAGTGCCTAAACTCTGGGCAAATACAAGCACTTCCAGCGTAAGCCGCATCAACATGAACCCAGATACCGTATCGCAAAGTGGACCAATAGGATCTACTGCTTTTGATGAAGTTGTACCGACAGTAGCACATAATAATAATGGAACTAATCATGATTCAATATCAGCGAGAATTTTAGATTGAAGAGAACTGGGAGATAACCCGAAGTTCGTTGCCTTTGAGGTAGCGATTGCACGGAAGTTCTTTGGGTTTATACCTGCAATCTGAGCAGCTTTTTGCATTGCGCAATGAGTTTGATCAGAAGCATAAACCACTAACTTATTAATATTTTCTCTACCAATTTTGTTCAACATTTTATCTCTTGCTGCAGTTAGTGTACATAGAATGGCTTCACCAGTAGTTCCTTGTAAAACCCCTCCTCCTCCTGAACTCCCATCTGACGAGAAGAGAAATGATTTAGGAAGCAAATACAAGGAGATCATCTGCGAACAAAAGATGTTATATACGATGTGCATTTTGGCTAACCTTTATGCCAGATATGGATTCAGACGATTCAGCCTTGGAAAGAGCTCTTGACAGCATCTCCACACACATAATGAAACAAGTGAACAAGTGACGAAAGTCAAAAGATGCTATATAGGATGTGCAATGGTTCCAGTTGTTGAGTTCTACAATCCAGTGGCCTGGGAAGGGAGACGAAGATCCTAGAAGGAGATGGCCAGCAGTAAGAAGAAAGAGCAAATTCATGAAGGAAAGAGAGATGATCCAGGGGAGATCATGGAATGTGGTAGATTCCATCACATGCAACATGTTATTGATCCCCAATTAATCAAGAAACTTTTAGGGATGATTGTGCTGCAGTACTTTGGGTATGCTCTTCTTATGGCTTTACAGTCTCTCTTCCATTAATCTTAGAACAATGTTGTGTTTTTCTAAGTTATTTTGTGGTTAAGGATTTATATTTTGGGATACTGTTAATGGTTGCATGTTTGAATTACAGTTCAATATTTTGGGGGTTAATACATTAAGTAAAAATTAATGGTTTAATATTTATTATATATTTTATAGTACTGGTAATTTTATTGATGCATGTATGTAACTTTGATTTGGTTACGAGGGTTTCATTATTCAAAA
This sequence comes from Papaver nudicaule, assembly GCA_023529015.1. NCBI lineage: Eukaryota > Viridiplantae > Streptophyta > Magnoliopsida > Ranunculales > Papaveraceae > Papaver > Papaver nudicaule. The sequence continues at coordinate 25,049 of JAJJMA010063901.1, forward strand.
CTGAGAATTCTGAATTTCAATTAGTGCAGCTGATGATAGTGGTGAAAATTATGGTTAATTAGGGTTTTGTTGTAGCATTAGTAAGTTTAATGTGAGAATTTGGGTAGTTTACAGGATATATTGATGTGTGGTGAGAATTCTGTATAGTCCAATGGTGAGAATTCTGATTATTGTTGATAATTACATGATTTTGAGTTACAATAGGGAGATTTATGTGTTCTTGTGATAAATTTTGTAGTTCTGGTAGAGTTTAAGTGGTAAGGTTGTGTTGTGTAGAATTCTGTTGTTCGTAGGATAATCCTGTTAGAGTGTATGTGTCTCGCGCAACAAATCTCTACTAGTGTAAGCTAATCCTCAGAACAGATTAAGTAGATTAAGATTAGTTGTAATCTGGTTTAGGTGTTGTTTATAGTTTAATCATGCACTAAAGACTAGCTTAAGGTAAATGCTAGATAAAGTTTAAGGAAAGTATGAGCTGTCCTAGGTTAGTATATATCGTCCTATGTGGTGTCTCATGTATCCATGAGGTGTAACTCCAACTCATGATGCAAATTTTGGAGAGACATTTGGCAAGCATGAATAGGACTCTCTTCTAGACATTTGGAAAGCTATCGAGTATGTCAATACCAGGCTAAGGTTTAATTTCAACATAAGATTATCACTACACGGAATCCAGTTTTTACCAACAGCAGCATTAGTCACGGTTTGCATTTTAGCAACGCGCATACGCTGTTGGGAAGCTCGTAACGTCTTCAATGGTTACTGAAAATGCGATCTATTACAGTGCTCCGTGTTTTTGTTGGTGTAATTACCCGCCTGCCCTCAATATTTGGGTGAACTTCCTAAGTTAGCCTCGACTTTTCTTTTCCCCGCCCCACTTTTGGGCTGATGAAATTTCAACCCCAGCATCGTAACAGAACCGGATTTTTATTTCAACGGATTAACTTAATACCACAGATCCGAAAATAAGAAAACCCAAAAGAAAATAAAAGAAAATCAACTGAAATTATCAAACCACAAATTATTTCTGAATTAGCTCAGATGTATGTCCAACACCAACAACTTAATCTGCCACATCCACTCATTTCTCTCGTTGGTTTTTTTTTCTCTACCGGATTCTTTTCTATCACCAGTTTCTTTCCCTGCCGACGTCGATTTTGACCGGCAAATTCGTCGAGCACAGTGAGATTTAGCGTGCGGGAACTTCATCAACATCATTGAATCAATCAAATCTTCTATGAAATATCGATTTGGAAACTAGTTTGAGTTTAGTCAATTTCTTATAGAAGGATTGAAACTGATTTCAAATTTTGGATCTGACGATGCTCTATTGGTTAAGGTATTTCACTTGTATCCCTTTGAATTGGAAATTTACAACATCTATAGTCGAAACCATTGAGTGTCAATGATTAAATTTCTGGTTATGAGTATTGATGGTCTGAATCTCTCAGATCTGTTTGTTGTTGTAGGATTTTTGTTGATTTGTCTGATTTTTGTGTTTGTTGATTGTCATTAGAAATGTATATGTGTTTTAAGTTCATGGTAGTCTGTATTTCCATGTGATTGTAGGTGTGGTTAGTTCATATATTGTACTCTGGTTTGATAATGTTACACTGAAAAGTTTACACATTAGGTTGATGAACTTTGTCTAGGACATATTAATATAGAAAAGAATCTCTTTTACCACCAGACTACATTACATTGCCTAGTGTTAGTGTCTATAATCTCAGCAACCTTATGAGAAATCTACCTACATTCCATCTGTTTATTGGTTGTTTGAAATTCTTCAACCAGAATTCTGGCTCTAGAATTTTGGCTCCATGTAATTTGGCACTTGAAGCAGGAGTCCCATAGAGTACATAACATTGCCTAGTGCTAGTGTTCTATAAAATCACCATTTCCTTCTCTGAAAATCACTCACTCTTTCTTCAATTCTTATCAGTGAAAATCA
>JAJJMA010063908.1:0-14051 GCA_023529015.1 Papaver nudicaule
TCTCGGACTCTTATTTGAATGATTATCTTGCATGAACACAAAAAACTGTGTTGGGAACTGCTGTTGACGTATGCCTAAAGGGTTTACAGGGAAACTATAGGTGCATTTTGTTTTTTTTTTGGGTTGCATTTTTCTGCGAAACATTTTGGTTAATAAGTTTAAATGATGATGATTGTTGGTTTTGGTGTATGGGTTGCAATCAGTAATAATCAAACATTTTGTTTTTTCTACATAGAATGCTGTTTTTATTGTGGCTTTAAACGTATTTTGAGTTTCTTGATTAGTGAATATGGATTTAAAGCAAGTCACTTTGGGTATGGCTACCGACTTCATAAAGTTACGTATCTCATCATGCAAGAAATATGTTACTGTGTATGGAAGTTGGCTGCTTGCTCAATGAAATGACATTGCAAGTCATTATCCTAGTTCATGTGTTAAGCCTTTTATTGTAGTAACTAGTAAGCATATGCATTGGGTAAAAGCTCGCATTTCTTTAGCAAGTTTACGTGGTTGTTTCACTGTTTTGGATGTAAGATGTATATAAGATGTGTCCAGTTGGTAACTAGACACTGAAATCTGGTGTTACAGATTTAAGAACTGAAACTAAGTGGAGTACATCCGAACTATTTGTGTTTTGTGTCCTGTTACTAATTATTTCTCTTTTTTTTTTTGTTAAGATGCGGAAAGGGAAGAATAATCAAACTACTGAAGCAAAAGGAAAAGGAAAGAAAAACAACACTACGAAGCAAGCAGGTAGAAGCAAATCGGGGCTTTTACAAGTTTCAGAAATAGGAAATCTTTTATATGATGCACTTGAGAAAAAACCGTCACTCAACAACGCCTTGAAAGATAGTCCTTTCTTTCCATTCTTCGAGCCTTTTTACAAGAGAAAGGACCTTCAAGATCACACTAAAGAGAAAGAAGAGGAATCGGAAGAAGAAGAGGATGAAGTTGATGGTGACGAAAAGGAAGATGAAGATAATGTTGATGAAGAGGATTACGAAGAAGAAGAAGCTGTTGGAAAAGAGGAATCTGAAGATGAAGGAGCTGTTGAAAGTGAAATAAATGAAAAAATGTTCACCAAATCTACTATAGCTATGGATCTTTTATTGAGTGGATACAATAAATCTACCAATAAATTTGAGTTTGGAAAATGGAAGCATTGCACTCCAACAGCAAAAGATTTTGCTACAATTTTTGGTTTCAAAAGGTTAGCGGAAGAACCTGAATTTAAAAAAATACTGGCGGAGGGAGCGCGTGATGAACACTGGGATTTTTTAGATTTACAATTCAACAGAGAGAAAAACACAATGGTAACAAAGAAACAAATTCAACAGAAGCTGTTGATGGTAGCCGAGGATGACACCAACACAGAACTATTCATGAGACTCTTTGCTATGTATCTATGTACGGTTTTCTTCTTCACAGATGCAAGTGGAGTTAATTTTGCTGCGAAGTGGTTACCACACATATACCACATGGATAAGGTGTCGTGGCCCGATCATATAGTAAACCATCTCTTGTGCAAGTTAAAAAAACGGAGGGGGCAAAGTGTACATGGTTGCACTGCATTCATCTTGGTATGATATTAAAACACTTATGCTGTAATATTTTATATTTTTTTCCTTATCTTCATATTATAATCACTAACCTTTTCTTTTTGTGATGTTCTAGTATTGGTTCGCTGAACACACTGGAAACTACATAGAGAAAAGAAAAAATTTTGAAGATCTGACACCAAGATACCTTAGGTGGAGTCAGAAAGAAATTTGCCGGAAAATTCTAGTTGATCACATGGAAGCAATCAACAATACAAAAATCCCGAACTCTAAAAAAGATAGAATGGCGTGGATAACAGCAAAAGTAAGCTTTTTATTGTTGTTTATTTCGCATACATGATTTTTACTTCTATAGTTGAGTTTTTTTCTTAAGTTTCTTGTTTTGTAGACCATTCGGTAGTATTTCTGAGTGAAAATAAAGTGTCTAGTTACCAACTAGACACATTTAAAAAGGTTAACAGGAGTCCTGTTTCCAAACAAATTGGTGTCCAGTTACCAACTAGACACAATGACTTTGGTGTCTAGTTGCAAAGTGGACAACATTGTATGTGTCTAGTTTGCAACTAGGCACCATGTTCATTGTCTAGTTACCAACTAGACACATTTAAAAAGGTTAACAGGAGTGCTGTTTCCAAAGACACAATAATCTGGAATAACAGGAGTCATGTTTCATATGAAACTATAAACTGGTATCTAGTTGGAAACTAGACTATTACCTCTTTCTTACCTCTTTATATTGGTAACTTGTTTTGCAGTTTGATGAAGATCTTTCGGTTGAACGAAGCCTAGTCGAAGAGACTCGTTCTGAACCGGCAAAGGTTACAATGGTGACAGCAAAGAAGGACAAGAAAAAGAATTTTCAGATGCAAGTTGGAAGCTCATCCAACATTGGAGAAATGGTACTCGAACAACGTCCTTCTTCTGAGATTGATGAGCTTAGAAGAGATTTGGAATGGGAAAATGAGAAGAACAAGAACATTCAAATTCAACGTGAAATTGAAAGCAATTGCAATAATCAACAGACGATAATTGACCAACACCGTCTTGAAATTGCAGAGCTAAATAAAGAATTGAAAGCGGAAAAAAGGAAGAATTTTGAACTTGTTAGTCAAGTAGAAAGTATGGAAACTGAGATGTGTGATAATCTATTGGTGTACGAGAAGAAAAGAAAAGTTGAAGATGAAGATAAAGGTAAAATTGTGAAAACAACCAAATACTTGAGCAGCTTAGTGAGAAAGCTTGTTGAATTCGTCGGCGACAATAATGTATTGATAGATGAAGATCGAGAACATCTTGCCATAGCTGACAAGTATGGGACTGAATGGGATAAAAAGCATCCACATGTAGCAACAGATTTGAATGGTAAGAAAGGAAAACAGTTGTCGAAGGAAGATGAGTCTGCGATAAAAGAAATCGCAGCTCAACTGGATGCTGAAAGCCAAGAAGCAAAATTTGGTCTTGAGAATCAAGTTGACGAAGAAGCTGCCGTTGTTGTTGAGAATCAAGCAGTCAATCACCAGTTGACAAAAGAAGATGCATATGCGGTTCGACTATTTGCAGCTCAACTGGATGCTGAGAGCCAAGAAGAAAAATATGGTGCTGTTGTTGATGATATGGCAGTTGGTCAAGCACACGAAGCTGCTGTTGTTGTTGATGATATGGCAGTTGACAAAGCACACGAAGCTGCTGTTGTTGTTGATGATATGGCAGTTGATAAAGCACCTGAAGCTGCTGTTGTCGAAGAAGATACGTTTGTTGACGAAGCAACTGAAGCTGCTGTTATCGAAGAAACAACAATTGGTGTTGACCATCAAGTAAGCTTCTCTTAGGGCTTTCTCTAATTGTTTACAGTTCAGTAATTTACTAATTGTTGGTCAAGCTTCTCTTGTTTGCAACTGGATAACTAATTGTTGTCTAGTTTGCAACTGGACAACTAATTGATGTCTAGTTTGCAAGTGGACAACTAACTTTTATCTGGTTGTCTAGTTTTTATTTCCTAACCACTTTATATGGGTACCTTGTATTGCAGTTCAATGAAAATAGCTGTGATAAAGAGGATAAAGAAACTGAAGTTGGTGTTCAAGAGATGGAAGTCGAGAAGACGCCAACAAATGATGAAGGAAAGTTATTATCAAAAACACAAGCAGTGGATGAAGAAGTATAGCAACAACAACAACTGATTTCGATGGTCAGAATGAAAAAAGTGGAACTGGAGAACTGTCAAAAGAAGATCAAGATGCGCTACATGCAATGGCAACTCAACTAGATGATGAGAGTCAGGAAGCTAAACTTGGTGTTGAGAAACAAGTCGGTGAAAATAAGTCATCGTATCTAGACAATCTTATTGATAGAGTTACTTCGTCAGTTTTGAATGAAGAACGGCAAGAAGCCGAAGAAGATGGCAAAGAAGACAAAACAACGGATTTTGTTTACACTACTCCTCCAAACAATGTGCCAAATAGGATCCCCCTAAAAAGTAAGACTACTCCCTTGGTTAGTATTCCGTCGTATTTGTTTCTATTTGTAATTAGGTTTGGCTTTGTTTTTGAGCTGGGAACTAGACAACTAGACAGCGAAAATCTGGTGGTATCTGGAGCCCTGTTTGTTGTTTAGTTCGCAACTAGATATCTGATTTTGTTGTCTAGTTGGAAACTAGACATCTGTTTGTTGTCCCAGTTGTTTGTGGTTTGCTTCACGTTCTAGTTTTCTTGTCATTCAATGGTAGCTCTGAATTATATAGTATATAAACTTTCTAGTATAAATGGCTCATATTTGAGATGTCTCATGCTCAGGAAAAATTGATACTCCCTTTAGTCCTCCATCGTTTAAAGGTATTATGGAGGCAGTGGACGAACCAGTGGACGAAGAGACCGACTTTGGCTGGTTGCAAAAGCCGCCAATAGAAATGTGTACACCAGAAATGCTTTCCAGTACAATACAAAGAATGTATGGAGTTGAATTAATGAGTGGACCAAGTGAAGAAGAGGACACAGAAGAACAAGATAACGAACCAGAACCAGCTGAAAAAGATAAAAGACAAGAACCAGCTGAAATAGATTCAATTGTCAGACGGATTAAAGAAGAACCAAGGAGAAGGAATAAGCCAAAAAACATGGGTGATTTCACAGAGGAAGGAAAAGGGGGAAGAAAGCGAAAAAGAATAATTTCGCTTTGTGTTCAAAAGAATAACAAGACGCAAAAAAAAGGAAAACAAGAGGAAGAATCGGAAGAACAAGATGAAGTTATTGATGTTGATAATTTGACGGATATCAGTACGCCAGAAGTACCAAAGAAGTTGCCGCCACCAAGCAAGCTAGTACTTTGGAAAGGAATCCAGCCATCTTACCAAGCGGTCCTTCTACCATTCTTTGAGAATGCAACAACAGAGTATTCCTTCTAACTCTAACTGTAAACTAGATTTGTTATTAGGTGTGGCTTTGTTGTTGATTAAGTTGGAAACTAGTGCACATTGTATGTGTCTAGTTGCAAACTGGACAGAAAAAACTGATGGCATCAGGAGCCCTGTTGCCTACAAATTTGTTGTCTAGTTGGCAACTAGACATCTGTTTGTTGTCCAGTCTTTTCGGTGTCTAGTTTTTAGTTTTTTTAAATATATACAACGTGCCAAGTTAAGTGTTTTACTGCAAATGCAGGACGATAGCATTAACAATAAAATGGGAGAATGATGTTAGATTTGACATTAGAGGAAATCACTTGGCAAATCTGATGGACAATAGGGACACAACTGCGGAGATCATTGACTACTATGTGGATCGTCTACAGAGAAAGGTGGAAACGGGAGAAAAGACATACCAAAATCATTTGCTCCTGTCGACGAATGACTATGTAAGTATAAAAGATCTTTTTTATAAATATTGTTCTTGATTTTAGTTTTATTCAATGAACTAACAAATTATGGAAAAAAAAATGATGCAGCCGTTTTTGAGAGCTGCTTTGGGAAAAGAAGATCCAGCAATGATAGAGGCAAATGAAACAGTTAAGAAGATCAGAAAAAATTACCCGTACGAACCTGAAGAAAAAGAGAAGAAATTCATCCTGATCCCTATGTGTATGTGTAGGAAGATTGGGAAGAAGTTTTTACCATACCATTGGGTACTTTTGACCTTGGAGCATGGGAGGTGGGGGGTTTACAACTCATCGTATCACCACAAAGGCTAAAACGGACAGATAAAAACCATGACAGTGCCATTGACGTCAGTTTTGAACGCAATGGGGCACAAAGACTTTGAAGGCAATGCTATTGTTTCGGATTTCATGAATTATGTTGTCCCACAGCAAACTGACAGGTGACATATTAACCTTCACTATAACTTGAAAACTCATATTAATATATACACTTATGTCGGGTAAAAAAATGATGAGTTATTTTGTGCTTTGTTTTCTTTGATCATCATAGACCGGATTGTGCTCTGTACGTTTGCTTGTTCATGAAGTGGCTAATGAAGCGCAGGACCACAGAAGGTATATGGGAAAATAAGAATGACAAGGAATTGGCAGTTGAAGTGAACCGTAAGAGAATTAAACTAGCATACAACATATTGAAAGAGCCTAAAGCTTGGGGAATGAAAAAGAAAGCTTCTGAAGTAATTATATTGTCTCAAGAATGAATGGGAGAATGAACTTGAAACATTTAGAATCAGTTAGCAGATTGAAGAATGAATGTGCAGTTAACCTTTTATCAAATTACTATGTAGTAGTTTTTGTGCAGTTAACCTTTTATCAAATTAATATTTAGTAGTTTCTCTTATTCAAGAATGAATGTGTAGCTTCTCTTTATGGATGAATTTGCTTTTTTAGGTGTCAAGTTGAGTTGCAGGTGTGTAAAAAAGAAAAAAGAGATAGCTAAAATATCTAAAACACAAACAGAACCACGCCATTTTCCCCCACCAATATGGTGTCTAGTTACCAACTAGACAGGTAAATATGGTATCTAGTTCCCAACTAGACACATAACAATGTGTCTAGTTGCCAACAATTTAGTGTCTAGTTGCCAACTAAATGCCATATATTAGTGGTTGTGTTAGGGAGTTTAGGTGGTGGTGTGTTCCATGTGTCTAGTTGCCAACAATTTAGTGTCTAGTTCCAAACTAGACACATTGTTATGTGTCTAGTTCCCAACTAGACACACAAAATAAGCTGTACATGAGTCTTTGTGAAAACAAACCAATTAGTGTCTAGTTCCCAACTAGACACTATTTTAGTGTCTAGTTTCCAACTAGACACATAAAATATGGTGTACAAGAGTCCTGTTACCAACAATTTGGTGTCCAGTTATCAACTAGACACAATGATCTGTGAGTACAACAGTCATATGAAACTCTAACCTGTAAGCAAAAATGACAGCAAAAACATTACAAAAACATAAACTGAAGTATTTATATAAATAGAAGTATTTATAAAATAAAAAGCATCATTCCAAACAAACATTAAAACAAGTCAATGAAGAAAAGAAAAAGAAAGAAAAGTATCTATCAAACCAAACAGAACTAGTTTCCAACTCTTTAACAAAAGTATCTACAAGAACATCATCCTAAGGAAATTTGAAACCCTTGCAGTCCTGCGGAATGTTGGTGCAGTTGGAGCCAATGGAGGTCTTCGGCAAGTGACACGGTTGTGAAATGCAAGGAGACCGCAACGCCCACATCTTCTTTTCTTCCGGATCTTCTCATACCAATTCTTACGCCTCAATTTGTTTGGTCTTCCTACTTTTCCTCGACCAGCAGGAGGCAACACGTAATCCTTATCCGAGACATCAGGTGGTCTATCACCATCCGGAATAGGATAAATTGGCAGCTCATAAAGACCCCGGTAGTACTCGGTAGTGTAGTATGGCTCAATGTGGCTGTACACCTCTTCTTCACCAATCTCCAACATAGCTTTCATAGAGTGAGTGCAGGGAAAACTATGTATTTGCCACCACCTGCAACTGCAAGTTTTAGCCTTTAAGTCAACGACATGCTTCCCGGTTCGGGTAATGACTTCGAACACTTTCTCACTAGATCGTCGCACCAAGTATCCACGGCAGTCATTAATCCTCTTATGTAACCTTGCATTCATCTTTGGAGTTAGCCTGGTCTTCCACTTGCTAGATTCAACCTTCTTTTTATACATTTGCTCCATAGTTTTCGTACGAATAAATTCTATCAACTCAATTGGTGGCAGCCTCTTCTCATGCCTAATCATACTATTAAATGACTCAGCAATATTAGAAGTGATTTCTCCGTACCTTTTCCCTGGAAATTTGTGAGCTGCCCAGTTTTCTAATGATTGTACTTTGCTCATCCATTGAATGACTGATGTGTATTTAAGATTGTTCAAACTAGTTGCAGCTGAAAGAAACTTCTCCCTTGTCGTCGCAGTATAACACTCTTTAAAATACTTGATCGCGATTTCTCTGCTCTTTCCCTTGGGAACTGGGAGATTACCCTTTATATGGAAGTAGCAATAGGAGTGAGCCGCTTCAGGAAAAACAAGGGGAACATGCTTGAGAAGACCTGTTCCACGATCCGATATGATTGTCAACGGACGTTTTTGATCGATAATACCCTTCAAATTCTTTAGGAACCACTCCCAATTCTCACCATCTTCACCAGATACGAGTCCAAATGCAACTGGATAAATTTCTGTAACAAAACCAAAATAAATACATAATAAGCGATCAGAAAAAACAAAACTTTGTTGCCGGCATAAGATTTTCCTGTCAAGTTGTAAACTGGACAAATGAAAATGTTGTCTAGTTGGGATCTGGACAACAAATCTGATAGTGTACAGGAGTCCTGCTGATTAAAAATTTGTGTCTAGTTTCCAACTAGACAACATTTTCTGATGTTGAAAAAACTGAAACATAAAATTGAAAACTGCAACATAAAAACACATAATTGCTGAATAAAAAACAGAATGCTTACCTTGATTACCAGACTTTCCGCAAGCAACCATGAGACCTCCCCTGTGCTTCCCGGTGAGAAACGTACAATCAACAATTAACATAGGACGGCAATACTTATTGAAACCTTCAATGGAGGCGGAGAACGCCACAAAAAATCTCTTAAACTGTCTTGTGTCAGGATCATACTCGAAGTTAACAACGCTTCCAGGATTGTATTCTTCAATAGCTTTAGAATACCACACAAAGTCTGAATAAGACTTGATGTCACCTCCCCACAGACATTGTTTTCCGAACTGTAACCCGTGATATGCCTGAGAATAAGTAAGCTGTATTAAATACTCTTTAAGGAAATATTCCTGAACATCTTTAGGAGTTTTCTTCCCATTAGAAAATTGAAGATCCTCCATAATAACATCCTTCACAAAAGACTTCGGCATCCTAATCTTTGATGGATCAGAACATGCCAATCCACATGAATGCTCAGGCATAAAGCTCTTGCACTTGAAAATACTGGTATTACCAACTTTGGATGAATGCCACCGCCACTGACACCTATGACTTCGCTGGAATTTGCAAATGACAGTGTACCGAGAGCGATCGCTCTTCTCAGGAATCACCCTGTAGCCAGACTGCACTTGATATTTGATTATTATGTTCCGAACTTCATCCGACCCTCCCTGAAATACCTGTCCCACACCAGTTAGTATATTAGCCCAGGCATCAACTTTCCTCGGTTCCCTTTTAGATACTGCAACGGAATCATCAGTGGAGTCATCTTCCATTGTAGTTACTTCATCTTCCATTGTAGTCACTTCATCAATTGAAACACAACTCGATGCAGCAGCAGAACAAACACCGGTTGAAAAAGAAGAAGAAGTAGAAGTTGAAGCTCCATTCAATTGAACACTAAATTCCACTACATCAAGGAGCATGGTCTTGTAATAATTAACTAGAAGCTTCAAATCAAAATCATTACGAAGAGGCTGCAATACACCTTCGGCATTGTAACACAACTGAAAAGAGGATTCCGGGAGATAAGGCCAAGTATTTAAGACAGTGGACTTCAAATCACTGATGCTAGTTGATTGAGAAAGAGGATGAGATACGCCAAGGTTGCAAAACTTGATAACTGCAACAACCATCTTAACCTGCGAAAAATAATCAAAACAAACAAATCACAAAACAAACATTTACAAAACAAAACATATGGATAACTTGCAAAAACAATAGTGTCTGGTTTCCAACTAGACACCAAAATCTGAAGACAAAAAATGCAAGGTTTGAACTCAGTTACGAACAAAAATGCCAAATGCAAATCCCCTATTGAAATTCTGAGAAAGTGCAATTCACTCGGGGGCTGCGCCCCCTCGTGAGAAATATATCAATGCGGCAAGTGAAGAAAATAATCAAAACAAACAGACATCACCAAACAAAAATCTACAAAACAAAAAACATATGGTTAACTTGCAAAAAAAGTAGTGTCTGGTTTCCAAACTAGACACCAGAATCTGAAAAGCAAAAATGCCAAATGCAAATTCAACAGTAAAAATTTAAGAAATTGAGATTCTGAAAACTCCTCAACTATCTAAGAGTACTGAACCTGAATCATCCTAACAAATATCTTGTTATAGCTAATTTTCTGAAACTAAATCATACACCTCAGAAAGCATATGCTAAAAGTAACATTTAGGATTGCAAAATTAACAACATGGATGTAAATCAGAAACTAATTCTGATTAATCTAAACTAATTCTCTACAAACTGCATTGGTGATAGTAGTAAAAAATTTGAAAAACTTAAATACCTGTACTATGAGCCTCAGCTGAAAGCAATTGAGGAAATCAGAAAGCTCCTTCTCGCAAAATCAAAACTCAATGTGGTTAAAAAATAGTAAATACAAACCGCAAATGAGGAAATTAAGAATTTAAAACCTAAAACAATTGATACCTGCTTCGAATTAGATCTAGGATGGCGTCAACATCAAATCGTAAATTCCCTAATCATTCTTCTTCAACGAATCAAAAATGCAATTCGTTATAAAATACCTATGAATATTTAACTCTAAAATAGAATTTTGAATCGAATTTTGTCTCTGAATCTGACATGCAACGACCTCAAAAAAAATTGGAAAACCTAATTTTATCTCCTGATAAATAATGATATTCGCAAAGAGAAGAAGAAATCGATCTATTCTAACTCCTGATCTTCTGATTTCAAACTTTCTTCTCTCTGTAGAAGAAGAAGAAGAAATCTCTCGATCTCTCTCTGTATCTCTCTGTAGACGAGATCTGTTTCAAATTTTTTATTTTTCAAAAATATCGGTTATATGTGTTTATTTAAGGGAGGATATTTTTGGGATTAAAATTTATTTGAAAATATCCGGATCCAGACCCACTTAAAATTTAACCCTCATAAGGTTAATTGTGAAGCCCATGGAAAACAGGGGCTTTTATTCAATTTCCTCACCAATACTCCTTCGTGAACGATTTATTTTAGGGTTTCTGGTTTGAAATTGAAGATCGAAAAGAGAAATTGGTAAGTAATCTTTGCAATGTTGGCTGTGATTTGGTCATCGTGTATTTATTATGATGATTTTTGTTTGTTTTGTTAGGTTTTCAGTGAACAAAATGGACAGGCGGAGGAATCCTAATGAAGGTGTTATAGTTGAGCATACCGTAGAATTCGAGAAAGGTATGTATGTATGATTGATTAATACTAGTAATTTATATGTCGATATCTCAATTCTCAAGAATTTCTTAACTAATCCAATTGTGTATATGAATTAAACAGGAAAACTAACTGATATAGCCGTTTCTGAATATGATGATCATTATACAAAGGATACTGTTTTTGGAATAACTGATATCCATCTCCATAATATGCCTTCAGGTGATCCAGTGGTAGGTTTTTTATTTTGCATTTCATGACTTTTTAAGTTTTATTCTTCTTCTTCCAAATATTATTATTTGATTTTACTATGCAATTTTGTTTATTACTTTTAGATTACGGTGTGGGGTGGTTTCCGGAAACCATATGAACACCTTGCTAAAGATCCAGTATCCGGACTAGAAAGACCAATTTTCTTTGTAGTTGGTGATATACTAGTACCTGCGAAATGTACTGCTCTCTATGAATACCAAGGTTTATTGCTTCCCAATCTTCCTGGAGATGTTGATTTTTTTGTGAGTCTTAATGGTATGAAACCAGCTAGCCAAGTCATGAAGTTTACATTTCCAAAGACTAAAAAGTCAGAGATTAGAACTGAACTCGAAGAAAAGTTAGCTAAACTGCTGGTAATTGATGAGAAAAACCGTAAGAAGTTGTTGAGAAAATTGAAACAATGTGATAACAAAAACACCCATTCGGAAAGGGTTTTGAGGGAGTATCTCAAGAATTGGCTGTTTGATTGTTCTAGAAAAGTTAACACCACTAATAGGGAAGGTCATCAAGTAATCCATCACTTTGCTGGCTTGGGTTATGCATGGGCAATTGCCATTTTCAAGCGCTTCGGTTTCACATTTAATGCTAAACATGAAACTGGTTGGACACCACTGCACTGGGCAGCATACTATGGGCAGTAAGTATTCTATCTGATTCTCTTTTGATGGTTTTATTGAAAAAATTTAAGCATGTTTTTTACCTAGTCTTTCCTCAATCCATATTGTTTAGCATGATATGATTAGTGGTATCTATTGATCACTCTTTATTGTTACTCAAACACAGGTTTTGCAAGTTTGAATTATGTAGTCAGTTATAGGTTCTTAAAAATTAATGAATGTTGTTATTCAGGTTTCGTCCCTATGCTTGAATACCAATACTTTGGCATAATGGACTAGCACTTTGATGATTATTTGATTAGTGATGTCTGCATATCATAAGCTTCTTACAGGACTAGGAAACTAGAGTAGTTGCTTTTCTAGTCATTTTGTCTGTGTCCCACTGCAAGAACAGTTTGTTGACAGTATCCCCTTTATTTTTCCTAAAATCTATGCAGAATGATGAGTTGATGTATCCGAAATTCCTGTGGGATCATCTATGTACGTAATGGTCTCTAGAGTCCTGTGCTGGTTGTTTCAATCCGTCCTGAGATATTGTGTTTTTTATCCAAGCTTTTGTTAGTTAGTTAGTGGGTGCGAACATTATCTATTAACAAGCTGATATACCCTTTGAAGTGACAACTATGTTAGTAGCATGCTGTTCTAGTGAAATGTTTTGTCAGTTAGTCTTATCCATCTACAAATCAAATATCATCATCTGTTTGCTGTTATATGAAAACCTATGATGCTTTCCCTAATATTGTAGTATCCAATATTATCATAACCAGTACCATCTCTCAGATGAGATTTTACTTTTGAACTACTTTTGGTTAATCATTTCTCATTCTTTGTTTTATTTGTTTTTGGACTGCTACATGCCTGAGGTTGCCTGATGCTTTGACCAACAGCAATTGAGAAACATTGAACAGGTCATGCAACCCAGTGTATTAAGAAAACGTTATCTGTCTGCCACTTAATCCCTGCCTACATTCTAATGTTTTGTATATACCCATTGAACAACTTTGTTAGATCTTGAATATGATGATAGGTATTATCGCCCCAGACTTACATGCATCAATGATGCAAGATGGTGATCGACTATTATTTGTTCGACTTAAATAATTGCCCTAGTGCTAAGTACAACTATGCAACCCTTCTTTTGGTTTCATGAAAGATACCTGGTTTCACGTTATAAATATGTAATTACAGTAAAGGAGCGGCTACAGCCTTATTGATTGGAAAGGCTGATCCAACTTTAGTTACTACAGCGACTTCGGATAACCCCAGTGGACACACAGCTGCTGATCTCGCATTCGACCAGGGCCATTCTCATTTATCTGCCTATCTTGAAGATTTTATAAAACACCCAGAGAAGAGAGCGTCTCATCTACTCACCCTGTAATGAGAGGTATGTAATATCATATGTTAGTTTCATGGAACAGACACATACAGTTACTTTTATAAGCAACGAGAACGTCTAAGTGATGAATTTGAATTTTGTTGTTTTGTGCAGCTAGAGCTGTGGGCTAACATGATGGCTGCAGAAAAGATTGGATAGCTGAGTAGTTCAGCAGTAGGTTACATTAAGGAAACAGTTTCAAAAATTTAGTATCTTATCTTATATTAGCTGAATAGTTTAGTAGTAAAGAGTGTCTTAAATATTGTTATTATTATGGCTTCAGTGTAGATAAAGCTATTGTAAATTGAGTTCCTTGTGTTCAAAGTAACTTTTGAGCATGCCTTCATCTTCTAACCTGGGCTAACACTCACCTGTACTTTGAATTAGATAGTGTCAGTGGATGACTAAATTATTCACAACCTATTGCAGTTCAACTTTCTGTCTTGTTTTTTTTCTTCTATGTGTTATATAGCCCTAAATGAAGAAACCCAATTTAGCAGGGGGGGAAGTTTATTTTTCCTAGAATCCTTGAAACTCTGGTGTAAGAAAATATGGATCAAAGAACATTTGCAGGTTTTGCAAGAAATGTTTCCTTAACTAAAGAATCTTTTCTGCCAAGCCCAAGAACCATTTCTCACACAGATTGTGCC